>JACERP010001159.1:0-26642 GCA_014080715.1 Scenedesmus sp. NREL 46B-D3 | reverse complement strand
GTAACATGCACAGTGTTCAACAGTGCATCCAGTGGGTGGAGCCAGTTTGCTTGTGGATGCCAATGCAGCTTTGCAAAAGGGGGGGGGGTGACTCTGCTTTCTCTTGCTGCGCTTTTCCAGCTAGGTTAGACTGCTGCTGCTGTGTTCCAATAAAAAAATTGTGTTTCAGATCATGGGCTTACCATGGGTGACACTTGCTTGCTTTTGCATGCTAGAGTGCTTCTTCATCTTCTTCACAATGGGCACCAAGGAAGCATTGGCTACAGTAGACTAGCAGACCAATGCAGCTTCGCATGCGACTTATCTTGCTTTGTTTCCCTGCTAAACTACAGTGCTGCTCCTATCACAACAGACTAGGGTTGTGCACACCGTGGGCAGACGGGCAGTCAAGCTAAGAACTACTTGGTGCTACAACCTGCTGTACACATCTCTGCCAAGAGCTCTGTTCTTGTAAGCCACGCACAGGACGTGCACGTGTGCAGACGCACCGAACCATGCCCAGCCGCCAGCCTCAGTGCTGCTGCTCAAGCTATGCATCTTACTATACCCCGCAGCGCTACCGACAGCTGAGCTGCAGTGTGGCCGCCCTGCCCTGGTTTCTGCCAAACCTTACGTGGCTGAGCTGTTTGTTTTTTGTGGTTCTGGCTGAGCTGGTTGCCCTTGGCCTCCAACCACCACATCACCAAAAGTGACACCGCACACACCAGGTCACAGACTTTGCCAGCCAACTTGATTCTGCTCAAGCAAGCCCAGCGCTGCTGCCATTGCTGCTGCTGCACATGCGCACCATGAACGGCAACAGCACGGCAGCCCCCTTCTCCAGAAGCCTCCCCGTGTGCAGCACACAGTAGCAGTGCGGCTGGTGTTTCTCCACATGGTGTGTCACTGAAAGCTCCGGCGACACCTCTGTCACACGCGCCACAAACCGCTGGATATCTGGCACCATCGCCTCACAGCCGCCGGTGACAACCAGAAGTTCACGCCTGACCAGGCCTGAGAAGTTTGCTATGAACATGGGTGACACCAGCGGGTCTGTTAGGCCCTGCAGCATCATGCGGCTGCGGCAGGTACAGCCTAATCATGTCCTTCCCTTCGCCTCTGCTGATGTAGTCATAATGAAACAGCTCGTCAGTGCTGTCACACCTGCCGCTGCTGCTGCTGCTGCTGCGGTGACTGCCGCCGCTGGCACCACCAATAGTGCTGACAGCATCAGGTAGAGCACCGTGCACGGTGCTCGTCTTCTGCTGCTGCTGCTGCTGCTGCTGCAGCTGCTCTTGCGCCTGCTCAGGCAGGCCCCTACGGAAGACGCTGCTGTTGGTGAAGTCTGTTGCAGGGGATATCATGATTGCTGCCAATGGTGGGTTGAACGCGGGCTGGTGTTGCTGCTGCTGCTGCTGACTTGCCGCTGCTGCAGGGCCCTGCACAGTGCCTGCTGCACTGTCCCGCATGTAGGTGAGGCTACTGATGGTCAAGTTGCCACCCGCTGAGTCGCCAGCTGCAGAATGCACGGACAACAGCCAGCAGGCAAACGCAGCGATCAGCAGCAGGGTTGCTTTGCATGACACGCACAGCATCTGGCATACAAGCGCGTGGTCCGTAAAACCATCTGCCAGGGACAGTACTCAGCGCCACCCGCAGCCCTGCAAGAACTGTGGCATGCAACTTGAAGCGTGCTGTAGCCGATTTGGCACCCAGGACTGCTGTAACCGGAGTGGAGCCTGCAGCTGCTCCATGTGGTGCCTGCTGCACCATGCCACGCGAGTGTGCTCAACAGCTGCCCACCCCCACCCTCAGGTGCACCATGCCGCTGCTCCTGTCCTTTCTGCTGCAGTGGTGGATGTGCTGCCGCCCTCACCAAGGATGAGGCGCTCGCTGCCGCCCAGCTGCCGCACCAGCCAGTCGTACGCCTCCGCCACGCCATGCAGCGCAGCAGGAAAGGGTGCTCAGGCGCCAAAGGGTAGCCCACTGCAACCCGGCACAGCAGCAGCAGCAGCGTAGTAGCAGCAACCTGCTCAACCTGCTCTGCATGCAGTGTCCTGGTACTGAACAGGTTCTGAACAGACAACAGAGACGTGCGCAGCAGGGTGGTGCGCGGGCAGCATCACAGCAAACAAGGCAGAAGCAGCAGCTGCATGTCTGCATCTTGCTGCTGTGTGTGCAGATGCGTGGTGCAGCTGCAGCATCAGGGCCCTGTGCTTCAACCACTGTTGCTGTTGCTGCTGCTGCTGCTGCCAGCCACACACCTGCAAACACCTGCATGTGTATGCCCTGCTCTGCCAGCTGCTGCATCCACAGCCTGTAGGCAGGTTTGTACATGAGGGGGTCGCCGGCCATGAAAGCGCCACCTGGGCAGCAGAGCACATGCAAGGAAGATCTGGTCAGAAGTTGCGCATCGCCCCAGCTGGCTTTTGGGCCCTGCAGAGATTCCTGCCGGTGCTTGCCGCGCCTGAGCGGGCTCTGCCCCGCCTGAAACCAACCAAAGCGTATGCATACACTAGCTAGTATTAAAGTAGCAGCATTGGTAGCCCCTTCCCACTCTATGGCACGCAATGCATTGGGGCACGATGCAGCATGGCTGCTGCTGTTGTACAGCGCCAGCTGCGCAATGTTGCTGGCTCATGACCGACGCAGCGGAGCCTGGTGGGCTGTCGCGGCTGCCGCCAGAGCTGCCGCTGCTCCACCGCTGTTGTTGTACAGCACCATCACCCACCATGCGGCTGCTTGAGCATCAGCATGGTGGTGGTGGTGTTGGGCTGCTGTTGCCCCTGCCACCGCTGCTGCTGCTGCTGCTGCTGCTGCTGTGCTTATGTGCTCAGGGAGAGCACCCACCATGCAGGTACATGAGCACCAGCGAGGTCTTGGGGTTCTGGGGCTGCTTTGCAGGCTTGAGGCTGAGCCACCAGCTGCTGCGGAAGCCAGGCGTGCTGAAGGTGCTGCCGGGCACGCAGGTGATCTCAAGGTCGGGCACTGGGTAAGGCACCATCATCAGCTGCGCAATGCAGCAGCAGCAGTAGCAGTAGCAGCAGTGGTGCAGCTTGTAAAGAGCACCTTGTAAAGAGCAGCGCTTTTAGTGTTGAAGTGGGGGTGTTGCTGCATGTTGGGACCTGCAGGTGCCATGGAGGGAAGCCAGCTGGCGCATGCCGTAATTGTGCTGCATGAAGCAGGAGTCAAGCGCCATGCCGCAATGCTTGCTCGTGTAAATCTGCCTACAACAGCATCAGGTGGCGGAGCTGTGGTCTTGCACAATACCAGCATGCAACCTCAGATGGCAGCCTGCATCCTTGGGGCTGCAGTGTGCTTGCAGATCTAGCCAGTTGTGGCATACAAGCCCTTCTTGCCTTGATGAAATTGCGCCAATGGTTGTAGCTTCCAACAGTGAAGAGTGTCTTCATCATTGACACAGACCATTCCTGCCCAGCTGGCCATTGCAAAGGGTGCTGCTGCCCTTTCATAGGTCTGTACAGCTGTGTGCCTACATGGGCTGCTGTTCCTGCCAGCAACGCAGAGTACAAGCGAACACGATGCTCCACAGCACCCAACACCTCCATGGAACCCTGTCTGCTGCTCCAAGCTCTTGTGCCTCTCCTGCTGTTGTCTGGCAGCAGTCTGGCCCACTGTGGGCAAGCAGGGCCTCGGTGTTGGTAGCCGTGACGCCTGTACGCGTAAAAGCAAGGCCGTGGCGTGCACGTTACACGGCCAAGAGCAACCCTGCCGGTAACCGCTGCGAAAACCGTGATCCTGTGCACGCTGCCACGTTCTGCAAATGCCAGAAAGATTGCCAATTTGGATGCAGTACTTGCGGTCAATAGTCAATGTGCTGCAGATTCGTCCCACTCTCCTGGAAGAGTTTCACCGAGCACCCGAGGATGACACTGCCGTCCAACTGTCACAGCAGCAGTTGTCACCTTGTCTGACAGGTGTCACATTGTCTGACAGACAATGCACTGCAGCACAGGTGCATGCTGGCCTTGATCCTTCAGGGTCACAACTAAACTTGAGGCTGTTGCATTCCACCACGTACACGACCACATGGTCGTGTGTGCACGACCACACACGCAGTACCAATCAGCGCCTACCAAATCACCAACCAACACGCACTCAACTCGGGTTGCTTGCACATCACCTTCTGCCTGCGCATGCGCACATCAGCAGCACCAACCCCATACAACCTAAAGGCCTCATTACTGTGGCTGCGTTGCCGATGCCGCCAGCACTCCCTCATGCTGTGCTGTCGTCGCTGCCGCCTGCGCAGCCATCGCCATCTGCGCCATGTGCGCAGCGTCAGGCGCCACCGGCACCAGGCTCGCCTGCCACGCCGTCAGCGCCTGCTGGTACTGCTTGCACTTCTGCTGCTCCTTGAGCAACTTGCGCTCGCGCCGCCCCAGGCGCTCCTGCGTGCGCCGCAGCTGGTCGAAGCTCCGCTTCAGCAGCTCACGCTGCACAGCAGACATATGACGGCGCCAGTCCAATGTCAGCCACCCGTTGACGACAGAGGCGGCAATCGCAGCAGTGCTGGCAGCCACACCAGTTTGGCCGGCAGTCGACGCCGTCCAATGTGTGGCACGCACATGGTAGGGGCCTCACCTTGCCGCAGAGCTCCTCCTGCACCGCGCGCACGTGCGCCAGCAGCGCCTCATGGGTCAGGCCCGGCAGCTGCTCATCACCCAGCAGCGCCACCTCATCGGCTTCCACGGGCCGCACAACCTCGCCCTGAAGCGGCAACGGCAGGTGCCAAGGCACGGGACGGGGGTTGCAGAGGCGGGTGCGAGGAGGCGCCCCGCAGCAGAAGGGAAGGCAGCAGCGATGAAGCCGGGGCCCCGGGGCTGCTCTGGACTTGCGGTGACGCGGACGCGCAGGTATTGCACTCAGCAACCAGTCATATTTGGTGTAGACAGCAAGACGAGCTAAGACCTGTCATGAACCCCAAAAAGAGACACGCGAACCCTGCGGCCCCAACTGCCCCATCTCCCTCCGGAAGACAAGCACTCATCCACGGCATGAGTCCACATGTGGTCAACGGCCTCAACGTGCGCAGCACAGCACTCGCTCGCCCAAGCGACAGCAGCAGCGGCGCTGTGCCCCGCCACCCATCCTCGCTGCACACCCGCTCACCTCCGCTGGCTCCTGGTCCTGGTCCACCTGCTGCTCGTCACCCAGTGCATATGGCTGCTCCGCCCCTGCTGCCATCAGTGCCGGAAACTGCTGCTGCTGCTGCTGCTGGGCGACTGCGGCGTGCTGCAGGCCAGACTCGATTCTGGCAGCCTCAAGTGCGGCTGCATGCGCAGCGGCCTTGGCAGCAGCAAACCCGGCGATGTCGCCACCCTCGGCTGATGCTGCATCACCAGCAGCGGAGGCGGTGGCCAGCAGCGCCACTGCGTCAGGCATGCCAGCATCCTGCTCATCTGCTGCAGCTTGCACGCTAGTGATGCCCGCCTGCGATGTCATCAAGCCTGTGGCAGCTGCAGCAGGCGACTGCTGTACATCAGCAGGGGCAGCCTGCTTGCTGGCCAGTTGTGCTGCTGCTTCAGCAGCACCCACAGACGGTAGAGCAGCACCCACGCTGCTGTGGCTAAAAGCAGCGGCACCAGCGGCAGCAGCTTCCAAACCTGTGGCTGCAGCAGAGGCGTCTGAGCTGGCAGCTGCAGAGAGGTGCAGTGCATGCGGCACCTGCTGCGCTGAGCTGCTCAGGTGGGCACCTCCCGCTGCATCCTGCTGCTGCTGCTGCTGTTGCGGGCTGTGTGGTGTACTGGCATATGTGTGCTGCTGTGCGCGGCAAGTTGATGCAGCCTTCATCACTGCAACTGGAACCGGAGCTGCTGCCGCTGCAGCAGGGTCCTGCTCCTGTGGCACGGTGCCTCCCAATGCTGCTGCACCGTGCTGATGCCGCTGTCGCTGCTGAGTGACGTCAGGCAGGCTACTGGCGGCTTCTGCACCTGAGTCTGCAGGTGCATTCGCCGCTGCTGCTGCAGCGCCGTCCGCTGCCTCTGATTCCTCCTCCTCATCGTCATCATCTTGACCAGGAAACGCGCCAAGCTGCTGCCCTGCCAACTGCTGCCTTGCAGCTGCTGCAGCTGCCACCATATGGTGCTGCAGCACCGCCGCCTGCACTTGCTGTGCCTGCATCATAGCACGCGCATACTCCTGCAGGACGGGGTTGCCCAGCAGTGCTTGGGTCAGCCTGTGCATGCACTACGGCAGCTACTACACATCCGCATTCCTGCACCAAAGGTGTGAAGCTGACAACTGCTTGCTAACAAGCAGAAAAGCAGTGCTGCAGTCCTAATGTTGCTGGCGATCACCCCTTCACATGGCTCAACTGATGCATGCCCATCACCACCAGCAACAGCCCGAACTCCACACCTCCACAGACTCACACACATCAACGCCCTGTCGTACAAAGACACAGCACTGCATGCCTGTTGTGGAGCACTCCGCCGATACCCTACATGCTGTGCACAGTAAGATCCACAAAAGACGTGTTCCGGCCCACCCACCTGCTCCGACGCGCCCGCCATGCCTGGCCAGTACTGCCCCGGCATCATCATGCCTGCCTGCTGCAGCTGCATCGCCTCCATGGGGTCGATGCCAGCAGCAGCAAAGCCAGCAGCAGCAGCCATGGCAGCCATGCGGCATGCGTCGCCACTGCCGCCTGCCTCCAGCCCATGCGCACCAGCCGCCATGCTGGCACGGCCGCGCTTGCGCGAGGCGCCGCTGGCGCCGTTGTTGCCGTTGCCAGCGTTGCGCTTGTTGATGCGGCGGTCGCTGCTGGCGGTGTTGTTGTCATTGCCATCTTCTGTGTCGCCATCGCCACCATCGTCGCCGTCGTTGCCGCTGCCGCTGCCACCTTTGCCACCCTGCAGGGCAGTTGGAATTGATCGATTTCAGCAAGAGTGTGCGCGCTGAAAGCTGCCCTGCCCTGCACACCTTGTCACTGCAAGTGCTGTGATCGCTACGGCACATCCGTCGCAGCACACTGCAAGCACCCCCACCCATCTATGCAGTGACGACCACTGGAGCGTCTTGCTCCGCCGCTTCTGAAATCCCTAGTATCCACATGCATTAGCGAACAACAGAGCCACCAGCACCAGATCCCCCACAATCCCACAAGAGCCAGCAAACATCAGAGCCACCAGCACCAGATCCCCCACAATCCACATGAACCAGCAAACAACAGAGCCACCAGTGCGCCACAAGCACGCACCTTCTTCTTAGCGCGGTAGTTGCGGAAGTAGTCGCGCACCAGTGGCAGGCTGCGCAGGCACTTGGCGTGCACGCGCGTCTCCTGCAGGGACGGCTTGCCCTCAGTCCACACCCCGTCAGCTGACACCTCATACCTGCAGCACGGAAGCCGGCAGTTAACACCAGCATGCTTAGCAAGTCCATGCACAGCAGGGCAGGGTTACAACAACTTTGCTTGCGCACCGCCAAAGTTGGTAAGTCAAAGGCTCATAGCACTAAACTTAAAGCCAGGCGCTGCTGAGCGAGCACAGCAGCACCTGGTGTGGTGGTGCAGAGGGTGCAATGCACAACCTGCGCAACTGAAGTGAGGCAGCGTATCACTTCTTGCACTCAGCATGCTGCTGCTTGCGCAACCCACCAGTCCCCAATCTCCTGCGACGTTGGTCGCCTGCCCGTGCGCGTCAACTCAGACCGCCACCAGTCTGCAGGCAGACATGGCAGGTTGCGCATAACAGCAGCCGAGCCATGTGTCGGCATGAACAAGTGCACACCCAGCAGAGCAGCTGGAGCATGCTTCACACCGAAGCTGCCACAGGCGGATGACTAGCAAGCCGGCTACACCACACAGCTTGTTGCAGGCTGAAAACACGCTCGACAAGCAAGGCGATCGCACAAGCGCACTACGGTTGCCAATGCAGCAGCATGCAGTGCCAGCTGACACTGTACGCACCATTGAAGGGCTGCCAGAAACGCAGCGGTCGCCTGTCTGGTGCGTGTTTGCGGCCCAGCAGCGCACTAGCGCCTATGCCTCTGCCGTGGTAGCCGCCGTTCTCGTCCTCTTCGTGTGTATCGTAGCTTATGCGGCCACCTGCTGCATGCTGCTGGTGTTGAGGATACTCCCCAAGGTGCAGGGTGAGCGGAAACTGCAGTGCTATGGGTTGCTGTTGAGGCTGCTGTTGCTGTGCATGCATCAGCATGGCGCTAGCCGCCTGTTGATCCATGTCAGCAGCAGTGCTGCCGCTGCTGGTGGTGGCAAAGGTGCCAACAACTGACGAGAGCGCAAGCGCTTGAGCCAGCAGCCTGCATGCAGTGCTGCAGCAGGTGCAGTGCTACTGAAGGTGAAGTTTCCTGCAGCAGCAACATATGAGGTAAGGCAAAGATTTAATAACGGCAGCTGAAGCAGAGCAGCACCAAGCGGACATTGACGCTCCTGCCCAACAACAGCATTAAGTGCTGCTGTGGCTGCCATTGTGCCCAGGCATGACAGCCTTTGCAGGCATTTTGCACGCTTCAGGGCCTTAGTGAGTGGCCTGTTGCCGTCCAACAGCTGAGGAATGCTCAAGGGCTGGCTGATGCCTTCGAACCCAACCCAGCTGATGCCTACGCAACCCAGCTGCATACTGTTTCACCGCAGGCACAACGCTCTGTACCCATTCATGCACTCCCGCCGAGGATCACCTGCCACGTTGTGCACCTGATGCACCGACTGCCCGCTCTTTGAATACTGCTACAGCCTGCCTCCCTTGACCAGCTCCTAGGCCTTGACCCTTGACTTAATGCTCTCGAAATAGTTAAGAAATCATATACCGATCTGCAAATGTTGCCTGCAAACCAGCCTGTGCGCGTGTAGTGGTGTGCGTTTCCGCGACAAATGTGCTCAGCGTCTGATGTACTTGCTCCTTCAATGACACCGCAAACGGAGGCTGTTTGTTGATCAGCTTGTCGCCTTGCGAGGAATGTTCAGGGCGACAAAGGGTGTTACGGAGGTCTCAGTGTCTTCGTCTGAAAGCGATAGCAATATCAGGGCGAAGTGTTTTGAACAGCGAACCTGCAGATCCACTGCTCCCTGAAGTGTTCACCTGCTGCTGCATTATCACAGCAAGCTTGTCCGCTGTCAGCTGGGTTACATCTGTAGCCATGTCTGCTGCTGCTGTTGCTGCTGCTGTCCCCCAGATTGCGAAGGCAGCAAACCTGTGGACTGAATGGAACGACACACATGTATGTGCAGTCGCGAACAAAGGCCAATTGGAATGGCTAGCCGCGCAGACCCACTGAATGCATGTGTCACCATGGCCTGCAGAGGGCTTGCTGCCAAGCGCTTAGCTCCGCGGTAAACATCCTGGAGCGACTCGAGGTGTGTGGGTGCCCGTCACATAGATGAACCAACAGGAGCAGCATCTCGTCTGTGTAGCCACTTTGCGATACTGCCACACCATGAGCAATTGTCAGGGTGCACACCCAAATCCATGCATCATGTCTGCCCTGGCACCACTTGTGCAGGTGCTGGCTGATGGCCGCTTGTTTGCAAGCCTCTCTCATCAGCCAGAAGTGCAACAGCAGGTCGTCGCCAAACAGCTGGCAGCGCTGAACAAGGCACTGGCACTGCTGCACAGCCACCAGTGAGTTGCCTTATTGCAGCCTCTTGCATGACCTGAGCCCCTGGAGTAGCTGGTGTTCTCGCCTGACTGTTATGTGATGCACGATGCATCATGCTGTTGACAGTAGGTGTAACCCTTAACAGCAGTCAGTGTGTGTCCTTTGGTTGCAGTGAGGCGCTCAAGGGCACTGTCAGAGATTTGGAAAGGCTGCATATTGAAGCATTGCGCAGCCTGAGTGCAGCAGCCAATCTGGAGGCAGCAGCAGTATTTGCAGGGCCGCAACCAACTGCCGTCCAGTGCGTGGAGGCATTGCAAGATATGTGGTGAGCAAAGCCCGGGCAGTCAACGGCTCACGCGGTCGAAGCAGGCTCTGCTGTAGCAGCCCCTGCCGACAGTCAGCAGCAAAAATGACTATGTGTGGAAGAGAACTATGTTGCTGCAGGAAATGATTGAACACCAGTGCAGGCTCAAGCAGAGGCATGTGGTGTCACATGAAGATGCTACCCAGCAATGCATGGACTGTGAACGTGCTGCAGCATGTTGGTTGATACTCAGAGCTGTGTTGTGTCAGCATACTCTTTGGCGCTGCAGAACAGGCTGCAGTACAACTAGAGCAGTTCACAAGCATACGTACCAGCACACGGCCCTCGGCTTTGCTGATGCCTTGTTTTACTGCCTGGCGATCGCAGGTTGATGTGCAAGAGCGAGCTGCTGCTGAAGATTGCTGCTGCGGGCCTTGTCACACTTGACATGAGCCTGGCTGACTCTGTTGCGCTGATGGCTTGCTATCAAAGTTAGTTGCGCCTCCCGCAGGCTGCTGCGTATCCTGTCAACATTAAGAAGCCGCTCCTTGCTAAGTTGATTGCGCAGTCCTTCACTTACACCAAGCAAAGCTGCAACACAGGAGAGGGAGAAGCAGCAGAAGCAGCTGAATTTATAATACTTTAACAGGCAGGGCAACAAGTCCGCGGGCTTGCCACACTGCATGCAGCCAGGAGTGCAGCCCCGCTGTTCTGCTGCATGGTGGCAAATAACATGCTGCAACAACACACAGCTGTGCTGCTGATCTGCTTCCTTGCTTCTGCTCCTGCTCGTCTGGTGCCACCTGCAGGCCAACCAAATGTACGGCCGGCCAAGGTTGACGTTGTGCTTGCCTTGCTCAAGGAGACTGCTCCTACACCCAATTACGGGTGACTCCAGCGACCCAATGCTGACTGTTGTGTGCAGCTGTGCATGATGGTGCACCAGCACAGCGCGCTGGTGATGCCCATACACACATACATGTACGCACACACGTGCGCAGACAAAGCAAATTCATGGCGGTGCAGTGGACTCATATCAGGGGTGATTTCGCACGCTAGCCTGGGCAGTGTTCGACAAGAATGTGAATGCAGCACGCAGATGCACCTGAGAAAATGAATAGTATGTAAAGCTTGCGCAGCGTGTGCTGTGTTGTGGGCAGGTTTGCTGTTGTTCATGCTGCACTGCTGGCTGTTTTCCATATCAGACAAGCAGTGCTCAGTGCAAGCAGGCTGCAGCAGGCTTACAGCCAGTCAGAACTAAGCTCTATACCTCTGCAGTCGTGGCACAAGTATCATACATGATGTGCAAAGTTTGCTATACAAGTACGGTGTCATTGTTGATATAGCAGCAGGTAGAGTGTGAGTGCAAGAGCCATACCAACAAGCAGGTCAAGGCACTACATGCTGAAAGGATTGCATGGTGGTTGCCCAATGAGCCTGTCATTGGCTCAAAAACGGGCGATGTTCCCGTTTTTTATTCGGGCCTATATATATAGGATTAGTTAACATCCAAACTGTGCATGTGAAACGTTGCAGCGCTCTACCTTGGCTCGGTGTCATCATCATCATATTACCCATTCAAGCCATAGCATCATTGGCTCGGTGTGTTGCCCAATCATTTGATGATATCAACATGATGCTGATATAACGCGTTTTAGAGGCCTAGGCCATGTTTCCGTTCAGGGGCGCCTTCACATGGCGCTGAGTTGCTTATGCGTGTTCATGTCCGTTGTTTGGGTGTGCATGAGTATACTCGTCTGTGTGGGGTTAACAAAGTTAGCCCCAACACAGCATGTCCTTCTTCATGTGCATCCCACTCATGTTGATGCTATGGGTTTCAGGAGGCCTAGGCCATACTTGCGTTCAGTGGCAATACCACGTAGTATTGACTTGCTTTTGCGTGTTCGTATGGGTTGTCTGTTTGTACATGAGCGTACTAGTCAGTTTGGGGGTCGCAGAGCTAACTCCACTTCAGGATGTCCTTGTTGTGGTGCAGAAGTTGAGTCTTTGTCACACTTGATGTTTGATTGCCCTGCTACTTCTGCTCAGAGGGATAGTATGTTTGCCGAGATCAGATCTATGCCTGCTTGCGCTGAAAAGTTGCGCAGCGTTTTGTCTATGGCTGATTCATCAATCAAGGTGCTGTGTTTTGTATCTGATGATATTTGGGGGAGTTCTGGAAGATGTCGAATGGTGTCACCGTGTATTGCTGCTTTTCTTGTCAAGTCTTGGGATGTGCGCAATGCATGCAAACATTCTGGAGCAGTGCTCCCTCCTCTCTCCGCCCCGGTGAGGCGCGGGGCCGATGGCGCTGATGCTATGGCTTGAATGGGTAATATGATGATGATGATGATGACAGCATGTCCTTCTTGTAAAGCGATGTAGAGTCATTGTCACATATGGCTGTTTGACCATCCTGCCACCTCAGAGGCTCTGCCCAGCAAGAGTAATGTGCCTTGACGTGATCAGGAGAAACTCCGCAGTGTTGTGTCAGTGAGTGCTCGACAGTTCAGCCATGGTGGCAGGGGCCCCAATCTAGCAATGTGAGTACTGCATTTGCTGACTTGTGCTGTGTAATGTGAAGAAGAACAGCACCTAGCATGAAAAGGCAAGCAAGTGTCTCCCTAATGTAATGTAAAAGGACACAGCACTGCATGCATGTAATGTGCCTTCTTTGAAAGTTCTTACCATATGGGCGTTTGCTGTGCTTGCCAGGCTTGCTTCAGTGCTGCGTCATGTCACAGCAGTGTGAAAAAGATGATAATACAATACAATACAATACAGTAGTACAGGACTGAACCTGCCTCAGGCACTAGCCCAGCGAGCCGTTGTTCCGCTCATGAGGGTTTCTTGTGATTGTACCCAGTTTCTTCTTCATTGTTTGGGCGATCGAAACCACCCCGATAAAGCAAAGGCAAGCAAGTGTCACCCTGCAGCAGTGTGTCATTAAACACAGAACTTTGCTTCCTGTACACGGAAGGGTTAGTGTCCCCGAAGCAACTTCCCTGGACTTGGATGCTTGCTACGTGTTCATCAGTACAACCAGCGGCGCAGTACAGTGGGTGGAGCCAGCTTTGCTTACATGCGCAGCCTGGCATACAGGGGTAGGGTGACACTGCTTGCTTGCTTGCCTTTTGCTGCTGCGTTAGAGGGATTCTTCTTCTTGACAGTACGTACATGGATGTTGTCAGCTTGCTTGCATGCGCAGCGTTGCTTGAGGGGTCCGGTGACACTGCTTGTCCGGACGTCCTTGCTTAGCTTCCCTGCTAGGTTGGAGTGCTGCTGCTGACTTACAAAGGGACGCAAAGCACGGTGCTTGTGATGCATTATTTGCACCACAGGTAATCACAATGGAGCAGTGCTCTCGCTTCCTTCTGCTCCTTCTGCCCCCTCATGCATGAGCTTTGAGAAGTGCAGCTGCTCCACTCAGTTGATAGACTGAAACTGCTTCGGCTGACGGCCAACGTCGGAATACCATACAGAGTTTCTACATTGAGAATGTGGCTGTGCTGGGCATAGGATGTGTACAAAATCAGCATGAAGGTTCATGACAGCTTCGCTGCTGCCCAGAACATTCCAGGCACAACGATGATGGCAGCCGAACAAAAGACCCTGTCGTAATTTATCAGACGAACTTTGAAAACAAAAGTTACACAAGATCGGTGCAGATTCGGGTGTTCTGCAGAGTGCTTCGCGGGCGTGAGGTTTTGAACGGCGGGTTTTCTATCACGGTGCCCGAGCTGCTTCTATATGCTTTGTGACCTCCTTCCTGGGTACACCTTTTACTGTGCGAATCGGCCGAGTCTTTACATCGCAGCTCGTTGCCAGACACTGCACACTTCATTGCTGAGAAGAAGTCACTAGTCTCTTTAGCCAGACAGCAGCAAAGATGGCACGCGAGGCACCTGGTGCGCAGAAATGGTTTTTTCGTGATCCCAGCATCTTTGACTATAGTAGCAGCAGCGATGCGCTCAGGACAGCAGCGCCCACCACTAATGTTTGCTTCTCTGTGCTGCAGCCATCGGTATCGACCTGGGAACCACCTACAGGTGTGTATATCACTTGTGATTGCTTTGCAGCAGTGTATAAGTCGATGCTCGTGTCATCAGCGACAACACGGCCGCAGAACGTCTGGTGGAAGCCTTCGAAGGTTCTTCATGGCAGCCAGCACGTGTGCATGCGTACCTGCTTGCAATGTTTACAGATCAGCTTCAATAATTATTTGCAAGCGCAGCAAGGTGGCATACAGATCGGGCCGCACACCGGTCCGTGCATGGCGCGCACAGAGCTTTCTACGCTTTTGCACGCGCTATTCACAGCAACTGTGCCAGCAACCTGGATACCAAACACATGCCAGCTTGTCAGTGGCGGTTTCTTTGCACATTCGCAGCTGTGTGCTTGGAATGCACATCTGACATGCATGTGGTGCTGTCTTGCACTGCCTGCTGCTGCAGCTGTGTGGGTGTGTGGCAGAACGACCGTGTGGAGATCATTGCCAACGACCAGGGTAACCGCACCACCCCCAGCTATGTGGCATTCACAGACACTGAGCGCCTGATTGGCGATGCAGCAAAGAACCAGGTCGCCATGAACCCCCGCAACACGGTGAGCACCAGCAAGCTGCAGCAGCTGCAGGCCTCCTAGCATCACGTGTGCTCACCGTGCCGCTGATCATCCAGCAGCCTGCAGTTGCAGCATGCAGTCTGCACTTGCAGGCGTGATTGCTGCAACTGCATGCCTGACGTTAAGAGTCACTTTGTCCCCTTCAGGTGTTCGATGCCAAGCGCCTTATTGGCCGCCACTTCTCAGAGCCTCTGGTGCAGGAGGACATGCGTCACTGGTCCTTCACAGTGAAGCCAGGACCTGGCGACAAGCCCTTCATTGAGGGTGAGCGGTACTGACTGCTGCTGACTGTTAGCATGTGAAAGTTGTCACGGACAGCCTGGCTGGAGCCGATGTGTCCGTCAACTTTGCTGTTGCATACAAGCAGAAGACGGCAGCATTGGATCAGTTCAGCATGCATTGCATGCGGTGCAGGGCATGGAGAGGCTAGACCTGCTGTCCGGTCTGGTGCCTCTTGTCACGGCCAGTGTTGCCCATCATGGCTTCCCTCACTTGCCTCATGCTGCAGTCAACTACAAGAACGAGTCCAAGACCTTCAGCCCCGAGGAGATCTCCTCCATGGTGCTTATCAAGATGAAGGAGACGGCACAGGCCTTCATTGGTCAGGACAAGGTTGTGAAGAAGGCTGTGGTCACCGTGCCCGCCTACTTCAACGACAGCCAGCGCCAGGCCACCAAGGACGCAGGCACCATTGCAGGCCTGGAGGTGCTGCGCATCATCAACGAGCCCACTGCAGCTGCCATTGCGTGAGTAGCTGGCGGCGTGTGGCTGTCTCGCTGGCTTGGCTGGTGGCAGTGTGGTCAGGAGTGACAGGGCTGACCAGGGATCAGACAGGACAGCTGCATAATGCCAGCAGCTGACGATGACCCCTGGTGGACGTGCAGGTGGTCGTGCAGTAGCACCAGCAGGTCCCAGCCTGTGGTGGCAGCAGCAGCAAGACCGAGCTGCCAGCTGGCAGGGTTGTGCAGGACGTGGGCTGGACCTTCAGTAGCGCGGAGCTGCAATAGTTTTGCACTGGTGCAACAGGTGTGCAGTGTTTTCATCACTTGCTTCTGGCCTAAACTTGACACTCCTTTCATATGCTGTTGCTGTTTGTTACCCATCAACAGCTACGGTCTGGACAAGAAGACCCAGGGCGCACAGGGCGAGAAGAACGTGCTGATCTTCGACCTGGGTGGCGGCACCTTTGATGTGTCCCTGCTGAGCATTGATGACGGCATCTTCGAGGTGAAGGCCACAGCCGGCGACACCCACCTGGGTGGTGAGGACTTCGACAACAGGCTGGTCAACCACTTTGTGCAGGTGCGGTTCCGTCCTCTTCTGTGACAGCGGGCAGGAGCTGGCACTCGTCAGCAGTAGATGGCTGGATTGGTTGAGGCATCGCTAACAGGTGTTGCAGGGGTTGGGAGGGGGTGGGGTGGTTGCTCATGTGTTTGGCTGGTAGCTTCAAGATGTTTGTTTGGTGCACTGCCACACAAACACAGCAATGGCAGTAGCCCAGGTCAGCAACAATGGTGCTGTACACGATTGTCACTGCTTCTGCCGTTTTGCTGCTCTGTTGACATCTCTGCTGTCGCTGTCACCGCAGGAGTTCAAGCGCAAGAACAAGAAGGACATCAGCGACAACCCCCGCTCCCTGCGCCGCCTGCGCACCGCCTGCGAGCGCGCAAAGCGCACGCTGTCCAGCGCTGCACAGACCAGCATTGAGCTGGACTCCCTGTACGAGGGCATCGACTTCTACAGCACCATCACACGTGCACGCTTCGAGGAGCTGTGCATGGACCTGTTCAGGTGGGAGCAGGATGGCGGGCCGTGGGTTAAACAGCTGCAGCAGTGGGCATCTGATTCAAGAGCATGAGTGATGGCTGTGCAGTAAAAGTTGCGGGCCCAGGTGGGCTGCACAACATACTGTGCGGTGTTGCTGGCACAACCCGCCACAGACTGTGCGCACCCGTTCACAACAAAGCAACCAGGGGTGTGAGCGCAGAGCATTCATTGTTGGCTGGTGCTTGATGGTTGCAGGAAGTGCATGGACCCTGTCGAGAAGGTGCTGAAGGACAGCAAAATCGACAAGGCCTCCGTGCACGAGGTGGTGCTGGTGGGCGGCTCCACCCGTATCCCCAAGGTGCAGCAGCTGCTGCAGGATTTCTTCAATGGCAAGGAGCTGTGCAAGTCCATCAACCCTGATGAGGCTGTGGCATACGGTGCAGCAGTGCAGGCAGCCATCCTCACTGGCGAGGGTGGTGAGAAGGTGCAGGACCTGCTGCTGCTGGACGTGACGCCGCTGTCGCTGGGTCTGGAGACTGCTGGCGGTGTGATGACTGTGCTGATCCCCCGCAACACCACCATCCCCACCAAGAAGGAGCAGGTGTTCTCCACCTTCGCTGACAACCAGCCTGGTGTGCTGATCCAGGTGCGTGGCGCGTAGAGGCAGCAGTTGCAGGGCCGCGCTGAGGCAGAGTGGTCACAGTGGAGCTAGGCAGTCTTCAAGCAGCTGATGCTGTTGCGCAGCTGTTCACATAGATGACACTAAGTCAGTGGCACACACACATGTATGGCTGCATTGCGTAGGTTGCAGAAGCAGGTGCCCAGGCTACGACAGCAGGAACAGACACGTCTCAAGCAGCCACTAAGTATCGCCGTGGCTTTGCCTGCATACAGCCCCTCTTTTGGGATACTGCCTGCATAAGCTGGGTATATCTGCTGGAGCAGTTGTCGCACATCTATTTCGGAACAATGTGCTCACTTCTTCACCTCCATATTGTTTTGCGCAGGTATATGAGGGTGAGCGTGCCCGCACCAGGGACAACAACCTGCTGGGCAAGTTCGAGCTGAGCGGCATCCCACCAGCACCCCGCGGTGTGCCCCAGATCAACGTGGTGAGTGGGCTTGCATGATTGCACCCCTGTGTGTTGTCCATGGGATGGCATGGTGATGTGAACCACAGCTGCCACGAGATGTGCAGGCCTGTTGCTGTGCAAGCTGATTTCCCCCCTATCATGTGGAGAAAGGTCAAGCAGGTGCACTGGCAGCAAGATGCGTCCAGGTTCGTCAGCCAGCAGCTGAGTCTGCGCTGTCCGTTGCAGGTTGCTGACCGCACTGCTCTGCCTGTGTGTTGCTCGCTTGCCAGGTGTTTGACATTGACGCCAACGGCATCCTCAACGTATCAGCTGAGGACAAGACCACCGGCCAGAAGAACAAGATCACCATCACCAACGACAAGGGCCGCCTCAGCAAGGACGAGATTGAGCGCATGGTGCAGGAGGTGAGCGCCGACTGCTGGCACCCGCTTGAGCTGCGTGCATTTGACCACAGCGGTGGCACAGCACCCAGTGGTGGATGTTTGCAGCAGTCGTTGAGCAGCTGTCGTAGTAGCAGCTGCCAGGCTGCCGTGGACAGCAGCTGGCAAGAGTGTTTGCAGAAGTGGTGTGCAGCCAGCAAAGTGTAGGTGATGAACGGTGGTGGTTATAGCAGCGCATGTTTCAGCTCTGCTCACCTCTCTGTCCCCTGCTTGCTGACCTGCAGGCTGAGAAGTACAAGGCTGAGGACGAGGCTGCTCGTGGCAAGGTTGAGGCCAAGAACGGTCTTGAGAACTACGCCTACAACATGCGCAACACCATCCGCGACGACAAGGTTGCCAGCAAGCTGGAAGCCGATGACAAGGAGAAGATCGAGAAGAAGGTGCAGGAGGTCATCGACTGGCTGGAGGCCAACCAGCTGGCTGAGGTGAGAATTGGGCGTCTCTGCTTCAAGTGGTCGATGAATTCGGTGCTCTGGGGTGTTGTAGATGTGGGGTGAGATCTGTCTCTTAAGAGTTGGCCTCTTATGAGGGTGGTGGTGGTGTTTGAAGCTTGGGGGATTGGGCGCTGGGTGGTGACAGCTGCGTCTTGTGGTCACAGCTTCAGTGTTTAATCAGTTGTGGAGGAGGTGGGTGGGCTGTAGTGAACAGACCCTAGTGAACATGGTAGACTGCTGCTGCATGTGTGCTTCCACGTGGTGCCTGCGCCAGCTGGCTGCCCTAGCCTGTCACATTCTGTAGTAGGGCTATACACTGACCGACCCGTCTGTCTGCGTCCTTGCTTCCTTCCCCAAGGTTGAGGAGTTTGAGCACCAGCAGAAGGAGCTGGAGGGTGTGTGCAACCCCATCATCAGCCGCATGTACGGCGCTGGTGGTGCTGGCGGTATGCCAGGTGGCATGCCAGACATGGGTGGCATGGGCGGTGGCGACCCCAGCACTGCCGGCCGCGGTGGCCCCACTGTGGAGGAGGTCGACTAAGCAGCAGCTGGTCTTGGCATCTGCTGCTGTGCACAGCTACTTCCAGGGCGCTGAAGTTGGTGGCCAGAACGTTGGCGGCAACTGGCGGACCTGCGAGGGTGATCGTGCTGCTGGCAGTTGGTTGTATGATCGTGTGCGTTAGTCAGGCCAGAGTTTCTTCAGGGCAGGGTGGTGCTAGTTCTGCGGCGCAGCAGCTGGCTGTGCTGGCCTGGCAGCATCTGATGGCCCACTGGTCTTCTGTAGTGTTGATGGTTGATGGCTCTCTTGTTGCTGATGTGGCATGCACCCGCAACTGCTGAGGTGTGCATGTCTCGTTTGATGTGTGGTGATGGGTTGTTCGGACTGGGTGCATGCATTTTGCATGCAGAAAGCCTGCGCAGGCTTCGCACCGATCTTTGTGTGTGCCCCAGGTAGCTTGTACATACCTTGCGCGGACAGTAGGTCACACCCATGCCAACCAGGGCAGGTGCTTTGTTGAAGATGCGCTTGAAGTGCTGGCTGGCCATCTCAAGCATGCAGTGACAAATGTGCCCTGATATGTTTAGTTAGTACACCGAGGGTCAGCCTGTCAACTAACTGACTTGGGAACATGTTGAGAGTGGTGCAATTGGCGCCAGTGATTGCTGTGTTTTGCATGAGTGCTCGACAGAGCTCTTTTGGTTTGAAAGCTGCAGTACAGGTTGCCAGCAGCATGCACGCAGCTGCAACAGGCAGCGTAGCATGTCAGGAAGGGCAAACCTCTCTTCTTTGCGCTGTGTACATATCTGCTGTGCATGCAGTGCTGTTCTCGTTCCTGAATCTGTGAGATCAGTGTTGCAGTGTGGTGCCTGAATTTGTGAGATCATTGTTGCAGTGTGGGTAACAAGATGACACACGTACTTGAGTGTTCTGCAAGTCAGTCCGAGTCGGGGATGGAGAGGTGAGTTCAGGCCAGACAATGCGTGCCGGCAACATGCTGATGTGCTGTACATCCACGCAGCAGTTCCCTGGACCCCAAACACGAACAAGTGATTCCCTGATAGGAGTGTGCAGGACTGCTTGTTGTACAAAGCAAGAGCACTCTAAATCAGCCGGAGTCGAAGCAGAGCCGTCTTGTATACTCAACCGTGCTGAAAATGCAGCGGGTACGTCCCTGTGGCACCAGCCTCTGCATGCAAGCATGCCTGCTGCATTTTACCAAACACCAAAGTAGGGCCACCGGCCCACCCCGTAGGGAGCCAAACAAGGCTCATGGGCATTTTATTGCGGCGTGGCACCAGCCTCTGCACGCAAGCATGCCTGCTGCAGTAGTGTGGCAATAATACATCAATGATCGCATGATGCGTGAAGATGGCAGTGCATGTACATCATGCATCATGTGAGCAGCCTCGCATGCAGGGGTAGGGCGACACTTGCTTGCCTTTCATGCTAGAGTGCTGCTTATTCTTCACATCATGCAATTCTCTGGACTTGGATGCTTGCTACGTGCTCATCAGAACAACCAGCGGCACAGTACAGTGGGTGGAGCCAGCTTTGCTTGCATGCGCAGCCTCGCATGCAGGGGTAGGGTGACACTGTGGGCTTGCCTTTTTATGCTAGAGTGCTGCTGCTTCTTCACATCATGCTTGGTAAAGCAGCGACGGCAGGGCTCATTTTCAGCACCACAATCGCAGCGCTCCGGTCATCTGCTCAGGAGGCCTCAGCCTCAGGCAAACTGGCATGTGCATACTTTGCTGCCACCCCTGCAGGTTGAGTCACGCAAGAAGATTTCAAAACATGTCACAAACAGTTGTCACTGGGTGTCAGCATCAGTGGTTCCTGTGTGTTAAGCATTTCTCGGCAGCTGTAGCCTTGCATTACGTCTGCACCTGATAGTTGCTGACCAGGAAGCGTTCCAAAGAAAGCTTTACCACAGCGATTTGCTACTGCACTTGCAACTTCCGGCATAGCTGCTTGCTTGCTACGCAAGGCCCGGCTGCCCTCAGCCTAATCTCATTGGCAAGTCGTCATGTCGGATGGCGAGGGCTTGTTTGATGATGACTTTGAGGTCGGTAGGACCAATGGTATTCCAGCACGAGATGGCCAAGCACCGGTAGAGCGCTTGTTGTATCAGTTTTCATGCAGTGTGCTGCTAAAAATCACAGGAGGGGCAGCCAGGTGCACAGGAGCCTGCTGAAGGCGACCTTTTTGATGAAGAGGGTGGGGAGCTGCAAGAGGTGGGCCTGGAAGACGAGGGCATGGCTGCAGAGGAAGCAAGGGCGCCCTCTGCTGCAGCTTCCAAGACAGATGCATCTGAGCGCCGTATGATAATGCAGCAGCTGGCCAACAAGCACAAGGTGAGCAGGAAGCAGGAGTGCTACAGGCAGCAGCGGCAGCAGCAGCAGCAGCAACAGCAGCAGCAGCAGCAGCAGCAGCAGCAACAGCAGCAGCAGCAGCAGTGGTACAGCACAGGTGGGTGCCTAATGACATCTGGCTGCGTGCTGTGAGCAGCACCACAAATGCCGGACAAGCCACAACAGCACCACCAGCACGACGGCTGGCACTTGCCTGCAGTGCGTCGCCTCTCCAGCACACCGCACGCTCCCCTGCCCCTGGCTGTGCCACAGCTAGGTTGCGACACAGTGGTCTGTGTCCTGCAGGGTGGCGACAAGCCAGCGAGCAAGAAAAAGCGCAGGGACAGAGGCGACAAGGGCGAGCAGGGCAGCAGCAGGCCGCAGCGGTTGCGGCGGCGTGCAGGCTCCCCAGACGCAGGCGGCGGCGGGCAAGCAGCAGCAGCCCCATTTGAGGAGGTGCCAGAGGACCAGATACTCGAGACAGAAGCAGACCATGACTTCATTGACGATGACGGTGAGTGACGCTATGAACAGCAGCAGCGGCTGCAGCCAGACTGATCGGCAGGGTCGCCTGAAGGCGTTGGCAGCGTGGGCTTGCAGGAGTGCTGCAGCGCTGAGGACCAGCAGTGGTCTACACACAAGCGCTGCAGTGGAGCTGTGTGGATGCTGCGCAGTTGCCAGGCGGCAGCAGCAGCGGCGGTGACAGCAGCACCAATTGAGGCAGCAACAACGCACTCGGGCGTTAATGCCCTGTTCTGTAGTGTGCTGCTTGGGTATGTTGCGCTTGGTGAGGTGCTCATGTGCTGCTGCTGCTGCTGCCGCTGCTGCTGAGCAGGTGTGGCTGACGAGGATCGGTACGAGGAGAACACGGCAGCGCTGCTGGCAGCAGAGGAGGCAGAGGAAGCAGCGCCAGGCGACGAGGTGTGCTGATGCAGCAACAGCCAGATGCATGCGTGGACTAGGCAGCAGCTGCTGCAGGAGCAGCCATGGTGCTGGTGCTTCTGCGACATACACAGACACAGGCTGGCACCTGCTCGATCACAGCTGCACGTGCAAGTGCTTCCTCAGTACAGCAGGCAAGTATCAAACCTCATCCCCTGCTGGCCCTGCTTTCTTCCAAGCAACCAGAGCTGTTGTGGGCATGCTGGTCGACTGTTGCGGCTCCTGGCGCCCCTGCTGCTGCTGCTGCTGCTGCTGCTGCTGCTGTTGGTGGTGCTGCGCCGGCTGTCAGGACGAGGAGTTGCCCACCAACATCATTGACGAGGTGCTGCTGCGCCGCAAGCGTGCCAAGAAGCGCGACACAGACCAGGAGGTTACAGACGAGGTCATGTCCCTGGTTAGCATGGTGAGTGCCACCCCTGAGGGCAGCGCAGCGTGGTGCGGTTGTGTGTGCGGGTGTGTGCATGTGCCGGGGCGGGAAGGTGTCCTGGCATTCTGTGCGACTTCGCCGCGCAGTTGCTGCAAGCCAGGCCGCCGTAGCGGGAAATGCTCTGCTGACGGCCTCTCTGGCAGCGCTGCACTGCAGCTGTGCCTTGTGCTGGTTGGCTGGCGGTCTGCCCAACGGACAACAGGATCCTTCCTTAGTCTACCCGATATGACGCTTCTGAAGTGTCTGCGATTCAGTGAGCTGCGAAAACGTAGCTTCCTTTGCCTTGCTGGGCCCGCTGCACGTTGGTGTTGGCAGACTTGTTGCACTCTTGCGTCATGCGTGACCGCTGCTTGACCGCTGCGCGCACGCCGCTGCCCGCAGATGACGGCGTGCGCCGAGAAGGACGCGTCTGCCATGGAGACGCGCCCGCCGCAGCCCGCATCGACAAGCTCAAGGCGCTGGGCAACGTGGGCAGCACGCTGCGGCAGCGCAAGTACCACGAGATGTTCATCGCCACCAAGGGCCTCAACGCCATGGCTGCGTGAGTGGCGGTGCGGGTGCAGGTGTTGGCCAGGCGCCGGCTTCTGGCTCTGACGCGATACGGCAGCAACGTCAGGTCAGAGACGCGTCGACTGTGTGTCGATCGCACGTCAACGCCGCCTTTGGTCGGGCTGCTTGTGGTGGTGCGGCTGCCGTTGATGCGCATGCCCAGTACGTGTACGTCTCCTGCGTGGCGTGCGGGCCGCATCTTGTGCGCAGCTTTTGGCTGCATCCAGCCAGCCAGGAGTAAGCGTGCAGCTCTGCCTTTGGTGCTGACTGCTCCTGCTGGTTGCCTGGCCCTGCCGCTGCGTCGGCTCCTGGCTGCTGCTGATGAGCAGCTGGCTGCGGCCGTACGGCAACGGCACGCTGCCCAACGCCAAGGTGCGTGGCGAGCTGGTCGACCTGCTGTCGCTGCTTGGGCTGGACACCACCAACGACTATGTGCGGGAGCGGCTGGAGGAGAGCGAGCTGGGCAAGATCATCATGTTTTACTACAAGAACCCCAACGAGTCCAGTGAGTTGACACCGGAGCGGCGGTGCTGTGGCTGTGTGGTTGTGGTCGGTGTCATTGCTGTTTTGCGTTTGGCTGCCGAATTGGGTCGGCTCGCTGTGTCCGGCACTGCTGCTGTGTTCGAGTGACTTGGTGATACAGAGTTCATGCAAGGCTTTGAGGTGGTCGTGCTGCATCATCACATGCCTTGCATGTGCAACTACACGTGCTTGCTTCGCTGCACCCTGGCCTGTGGGCTCTGCAGCTGCCTCTTCTGCGTATGCAGCGCCGCGTGCTTGCCAATGGTTGGCAACGCATAGCAAGGCGGTGCAGCTGCTTACGCTGTTGCCGCTCCCTGCTGCTGCTGCTGCTGCTGCTGCTGGCTGCTTGCGTGGCCGTCGCAACAGTGCCGCTGCGCTCCAAGTGCCGCGACCTGATCCAGGCCTGGTCCGCACCCATCTTCGCCGACAACGACGAGGAGCTGCGCAAGCGGCGGCAGCGCGAGCGGGCGCACAGGTGCAAACAGGGTGGTGCGGTTGGCGTGTGCCCCTCAGCTGATGCTGCACAATGTAGCATCATGAGGAGTGCAGTTTGGCCTGTGGAAGTCTGAGGCAGCAGCTGCCACCTGCAGTGTACGATGGCTCGCACAGATAATATGCTGTGACTGTTGCTGGTGCTGCTGTTGTCTAATGCTGCTGCGTCTGCCTGGCTGCGTGCCTGCAGGCAGCGCCAGGCGGCTGAGCGGACTGAGCGTGAGCGCAAGGAGCAGCGCGAGGCTGAGGAGGCCGAGAAGCGGCGCAAGATGAACCCCAGCCAGGCAGGCTTCAGGTGGGAGGGCGTAGATGGATGCGGCGTCAGGTGGCATGACCGTAGTAGTATGTGCATCGTTGAGGTACTGGAGCACTGGCGACCTGAGCGTTTGAACTGGCAGCCTGGGGATATGGCATGAAGGCGTAGCACTGTATCGTTAGCCAGGGGGCGAGTCAGGACGGCACAGGGTGCAAGGGGTTGTGGGGTGGCTGGAGGCAGGCAAGGGATTCAAGGGAGGCCAGCTCGCAGGACAGGGGCTGGGGAAGGGCAGCTGTGCTTGTGTTGCAGACGTTCAGCAGAGCATTGGCGCACGCCACTTTTACTTGCTGATGCTGTCCGAATGGCTCAAAATCAGACATGGTGCTGTTGGGCCGCTGGTGCTGCACCTGCTGCGCTCCTGCTCAACCACAGCTGTGCTGTGCTGCGCGTTGCGTGTGCACAGGCAGCGTGCGGCCGTGCCGCAGCCCAGCAAGATGGACTTTGTCATCAACCCGGGCAGCAGGATGGACCCCCTGGAGGCCTCACTGCAGCGCAGCGGCACTGCAGGGGGCGGCAGCGGCGGTGCGGCGGGCGCCAAGGCCAAGGCCAGCCCCATCGGCGGCAAGCTGGGCAAGGTGCTGCAGCAACGCAAGCGGGGGCCTCGCGACCGCATGGGCGGGGTGAGTGTGGAGGGGCGCGGCATCCAGATGTAGCTTGGTGCTGCGGGCGCCACCCCCAGTGTTTCCTGGTTGCGGCTGCTGGGGTGCTGGCCTCTGAAGTTTTGAGCCTGTTTGTGGTGTGCGTCTGCTGGGCAGGGATTTGGCTCTCTGCGCTGGCTGGCCGGCGGCTGGCTGCTGGGTGGCAGCTTGTGGGCAGGCGTTTCGCAGGGACGGCGCGGCGGTGCAGGCGCTTTTGTCCGGCTAGAGACTACCTGGTGGCAGCTTGATATTCCAAGGTCGGCAGTCCGTGTGCAGCGCCACAGGTCAGTAGCAAGGCCTTGCACGCCAGCCATTTACAGAGGAGTTCCAATCAGCTGGCTGCAGTGCAGCAAGAATATGCAGCCAGTGCCTTGGCGCTTGAATGTGTTGCTTGATGTTATCAGGGGCTTCTCCTCTTGCAGCAGTACAGGCGCCAGCTGCAGGGAAAGCAAACGCGCAGTTGGTGCAGCCGTGCTGCACAACTGCGACTGTTTGCTGTCGCGGCGGGTGGCATGTGGGGTGTGATGGCCTCACACAGGGGCAGCGCAGCTGGGGCGCATCTCTGCATCAGTGCAGCACACTCCCCAGCAGCGTGGTGTAATCGCTAGCTTTGCATAAATTTATTTATTAAGCTTTAAAGAGCTGTTGATAGGCTGGTGTGTGGTTCGGACTGGGTACAAGCAGTGCTCAGGTGTTTTCCTGTTGAATGTATGTGGACTTTTGAGGAGCATCATCATCATCATCATCATCATATACCCATTCAACCATAGCATCAGCCCATCATTTGAGGAGCATGTGTGGCTGCTGGTGCCACATCATCATGTGCCTGTATGATACGCCTTCATTTGTAACCAGCGCCTGCTTGATGAAGTGTCATTTGTTATGCTGTACAAGACTTCTGTACATATAGAAGCCCTTACGCAACACTGTGAACAACCGGGGTAAAACCCCGGGCCCCTTACATGCGGTGGGAACGGGGTGTGCACACGTGGCTGGCACCAGCTGGTGGGCTGCAGCCCGCTTGTGGCAGACTAGCGTGCACTGCGCAACGTGCGTGACATCCGTTCCTGCTGAGCACACCTGGGTGGCAATCGCCACCCTTGCAAGGCCCTGATCGATGCTGAATGCCCCGCCGAATCAGCAACACAGGACTACCAGTCCATGTTTGATCTATCCAGCACACGCATAGCAGCAGCGCAGTACTGCAAATCAGCTGTCAGTTTCACCCATGATGCTACGTTGTCCATTGCCTGGAACGCTTGTTGAACTAGTACAAACAAGCGTTCCAGGCAATGGACAAAGTGGCAACATGCGTGAAATCGACAGCTATTTTGCAGCGCTTATGGAGGAGGCGCACCTGATGTACGCGCCAACACCCGATCGTTGCTACCTGCAGCCAGCTGGCTGGACTACGCAGCACTACAGGTCAGCACTACAGCCCAGAACGCTGCGCAAGTAAAGGGATGGCCACGCGTTTTTATGCTCCACATCACAAGCATCTCCTTGTCACAGCAAAAATTTTGTATTTCCTTTGAGTATGTATAAGCAGAGGTTGGACGCGCCGTTGGACACCAAACCTGAGATAGACGGACACGGACACGGACACGGGCACTGCGGTGGCTCGACATACAAAGCCTGCAGCTCCAACTCTTCGTGAAGCAAACAACTCGAACTCAATCACAGTGT
>JACERP010001158.1:0-26655 GCA_014080715.1 Scenedesmus sp. NREL 46B-D3 | reverse complement strand
TTTGTGTCGGGCAAATGCTGCAGCGCCTGGATGGGCTGGAGGGCTGTGGGCAGCTGCGGGAGCTGGTGGCGGACAGGAACAAGATACGGTGAGGCAGTTTCCTGCCAAAATGGTTGCATGGGCAGCTGGTTTGATGTTGCTGTTACAGGTCTGCAATGTTAACTCCACATTGGACTTGTTGCTTGGGGTTTCCGGTGCCGACCAAAATCTACCCTGCACTAACCCTGTTGGTTGATTGCCGCTGCAAAGATGCGGTGATGTTCTCACCCGATGCTGCCCTTACACTGCGCATGCTGTGCTTTGCGTTCAGCGTGTTGGACGGTGATGTTCTGGCGCAACTGGGGCGCCTGCGTGAGCTGAGCCTAGAGGACAACATCATCCGCTCCCTGGCACTCACATCGCAGCAGCAGCAGCAGCAGCAGCAGCACCTGGCGTCACCTGCCAAGCACAGCAGCCGGTGGTGATGGCAGTGGCCTGGCTGGCTGCTGCCAAGCCTGTGCGTGCTGCAGCTAAGTGGCAACAGGCTGATGGACATGGCTGAACTGGACAGGCTGGCGCTGCTGCCCAGTCTGCTGGATGTGTCGCTGGCAGGCAACCCTCTGGCACGAAAGCAGGTAGGCTGCTGTGAAGGTGGCACTGCTACTAGCTGGCAGCACATGTGCTGCAGGCGCTGATGTGGCGTCACTGCTGCAAGCAGCAAGCGGCTTGCGTGTGTGCCTGTGGGCACCAGTTGTGGGCACCAGCTCCTGGCAGCACCAGCCAACGGCAGCCCTGCCCACCTCAAAGCTGTCGGACTAGGCTTTCGCTGCCTGCTGTCTCTTTGGCTGTGCCTGAGTGCTTTCGACTGCCTAAAAACAAATGGAATTTACCGGGTGCAACCATTAGCATTTCATGAGCGAGTATCGGCAGGTGCCTTATGCAGGTTCCAGTCAAGTGTTCAAGTATATTTTATCATGCGTTGTGATGCTTTGTGTGCAGGTGTACCGCCCCATACTCATCAGCCGCTGCCCGAAGCTGCAGGTTATCGACGGCCAGCAAGTAACGGCAGGAGAACGGGACTATGCAGAAGATATGTATGCACTGCCAGCAGCAGAAGCAGCACCAGCAGACGACACAGCAGCAGGCCTGCTGGCAGCAGTAGGAGACAGCAGAGGCGGCTGGGCACCCCTGACAGTTGCTGCTGCTGCCTCGGGGCCTTGTGGCAATTCCAGCGTCGGCAAGGAGTGCAGCAGCAGGCAAGCTGTCAGCAGTGTCCGCTGCCGCCGGTGATCAACTACGAGGCACTTGCCTCAGGCAATGGCAGCTAGCAGTGGCATGCTTGGCTGTGACGGCAGCAGGGCCATGTCAGGGGGCAGGTGCTCTGCAACTTCCTGGTATGGGTGGCGTCTGTACCTTCTATCCAATCTGGTGTGCTGGTACTGTCTGGGGCATCTGCCTTTGGGCTGGAAGGCACTTCACTTGGAGCGGGGAGCAGCACTGGCAGGACAACTATTACTAATGGTGGCTCTGCAGGCGGAAAGCAGCGGCCATTCAGTAGCGGTAGGCAGAAGGGAGCAGCTGGCAGTGGTGGCTGGTGGTGGCAGCCCAGCACGGCGTGCAACAGGGCCTGCCAAAGTTGACGGCAACAGCAGCCCTGGCAGAGGCTTTCCCTGCTCGGCAGGTTGCGTACAGGGGTTACTGATTTGCTGGTGCGGAGCAGTCATGTTGAGCTTTCAGTGAAATGTGTACGAACAATGCACCGCGGCCTTTCCGGCCCTAGGTAATTAAAATGTTCCCTTTATCACAATCATAAACCAAGACTTGGATTTGCTGATAGTACACCAGTTTCAGATGCAGGCTGAAGTTCTTGCGCAATGTTGCGAAATGTCGTTCAATCGCGTGACGACACGTTGCTTGGCACCTGCATAATGAGGCGACGTTGCCGCCTCCAAGGTTTGATGCCCAATGCTGTGCATCCCTTACAGACAAGTTCATTGAATAGAAAGCTACGCAATCATCTCGTTCATGAGTCGCTCTTCAAAAAGTTGGGCATCACAGCAGTAATAGCAGCAACGTGACAGGGCAGCAGTAGAGCACCTCAGCATCAGGGACTTGGTTCAGCATGTCAACGAGGGGAGCTGAAGCGCCTGCTTCTAGTGGCAGCAAAGGTGGTGTTGCTTTGATCACGGGAGCTACAGGCTTGGTGGGACGGTGAGCTGGGCAGGTGCCCAAACAACAGCTCAGCAGCAGTAATGCATGCATTGCACAGTGCATACATGCGGCAGACAGCTTGGCTAACCGCATGTGCATTTGGGTGTGAAGCTTGCTGTAATGGCCATGAACCGGTTTCCCTGCTGTGTTTCAGCTACCTGGTCATGCACCTGGCCCAGCTAGGCGGCTGGAAGGTGTATGCTGTCTCCCGCAAGGAAAAGCTGCAGTACCAGGAGATGCCTGAGGGGCTGGGGGACCACGTAGCAGCAGTGAAGGTGGGCAATGAAGTGCTAGCAGCAGCACGTTAAAATTACAATGCATCTGTTTCACCTGGTGGCTGCAGCATCATGTGCCGTACAGCTGCCTGTCGCAGGTTCCTCCCCCAGGCACACAGCTGATTGCCTGTTACAGACACAAGCAGCCTTCCGAAGAGGGCATCTGCGTGTAACTGATTGTCGACTGTCGCCCCTCTTATCAGCTACATCACGTGTTTGCACACCTTTTACTGCTGTTACACCTCCTACACTGCCCACGCTCAGCGCTTTTATGTACATGTGGGTCATACTTCTGCGCATTTGAGTGGGAATACACCCTGAACTTTGAATATATGTGACACTCTTGGTGCCTTGCCCTAGGCAACACTGTTTGCTGCTGCAGGTGGATGACCTCCTAGATGCCAATGCGGTGTCAAGTGCCCTGCAAGGCCTGCCTGGCGTCACCCACATCTTCCATTGCGCCTACCTCACCAGTGGCAGCGACCAGTACAAGGATGCGGTGGACAATTTGGCGCTGCTGAAGCATGTGGTGGAGGCGGTGGAGGCAAGTCAGGGATCTGGTGCGCTGATCAGCATACCAACTGCTAGTGACGATGAGGCGCTTGCTCCTTGAATGCAGCAAAGCCTGTTGAGCGTGAAGCACTGCACTACCCATACGGTGCTTGCAGGACAGTCGCTATGCCAAGTCCATGTTGCTGCGTGAATATCTGCTTGCATTTGCAGCACAACTTTTGTGTTTAACAGGTAGCCTGGCACCTTGGCGCCCTGCAGCGTGCACTGTCAGCGCAGGGAGCAAGTGCAGCGACCGTGTTTGACGCCTTGGTCTGCTGCTCACAGGGGGCTCAGCCAAGCTGCGACACGTGTATGTCCAGGCTGGCGCCAAGTGGTACGGTCAGCACCTGGGCAAGTACAAGACGCCTGCCAAGGAGAGCGACTGCAGGTGCGGCCACGACGCATGCTGTGCCGGCAGTGCAGTTGATGCAAGTTGATGTTGTGCACGGGAGCTGCTGTGCCGCCAGCAGCTCTGCAAGCATTGTTTGTCATTCCAGCCGCGTGGTCGCTTAGGCCTGACACTGGCAAAAACAGATTTCAACATGCTCATCCATGGGCAGCAAAGAGACCATGACTGACCAGAGTTTGCATGTGCAGCGCATTTTTCATTGATATCATGATAGCCTGTACAGGCGCCTGCCCCAGCACCGTCATCAAGTTCAGGGCGTAGAAAGGTTACATAACTGTACAACATTCTTTGTATCTCTTGGTGATTATGCAAGGGTTCCCACTGCTGTAGTCAATGAAGTATCTACAGACAAGGACAAGCCTTGGGCTGCCATATTTGCTGAGTGCACACGTGATCTTCTGCCCTCCTTTGACCTTTGACCAGGTACATGCCCCCCAACTTCTACTACGACATGGTGGACTACGTGCAGGCGCGAGTGGCGGGTGGCGCTGACTGGACCTGGAGTGCGCTGCTGCCCAACCCTGTCATTGGCTACAGCCCTGGAAGCTACATGAACCTGCTCAATGCCGTCGCTGCATATGCAGCCATCTGCAGGGAGATGCATCTGCCCTTCAGGTGTGAGCATGTGGCTGTGCCAGCCAACAGATGTCCGGCCCCCTCACAGAACTGCCAGAAGCGAGCTGGAAAGCAGTGCATAGGACAGGGAGAATCGACTACGTTGATAGCTGTTGACTGGGAACATAATTTTCAGGCGACACGGCAACAATGACAGTCCCTGCCATCAATCAATCAATAAATTACACGTTTTTTAGCATGAGTTAACCCCCCCCCCTCTAAAAAAGGGAGCTGCTCCCAAACCACCTTCAGTGGTTCCTAACCGATGGGCGCAGGCCCTGCCATGAGCTGGCTCATTTGGTGGCACTACAACTCAGGTGTACAGCTGGACCAACCGCTACTAGCTGAGCGGCTGATGAAGCCAGTAATAGCTAGCGAGCGAGTGCCGCTGCTGCTGCGTATGGTGTGACTTCAGGTTTCCTGGCTCCGATGCTGCTTACGATGCCCTCACTGAGTGCTGTGATGTGCGGCTGCTGGCTGAGGCCATCGTGTTCACTTCCACCAACCCAGCAGCAGCCAACGCCATCTTCAACGTGTCAAACGGTGACGTCTTCCGGTGGAATGAGGTGAGGTTAGGGGACATGCAGGCAGGCAGCACGCGCAGGGACTGCTTGGCCGCTCAGCACCCTCTGAGTCAGTGCGCTGCAGCTTACTGCATGCCAGGGGCATCTGGTGAGTGCTGCTGACAGGTGCCTGCCAGCAGTAGCTGCAGCAGCAGCAGCAGCAGCAGCCACAGCTGCGCCTAGCCACAGTCTGCAGGCACCTGGCGTCGCCTTGTCTGTGTCCTCTCCAAGCACTCATTGGCCTACAAATTGCCCGTGATGTGTCTCAACAGATTCACACTACAGGTTGCTGCACTTCTGCACTTCTGCAGGTATGGCCGCTCATTGGCAAGCACCTGGGCCTGGAGGTTGCTCCACCTCAGGCAGTCAGCCTGGCCACTGCCATGACCACACCGGATAAGCAGCAGTCCTGGCGGGCGCTGCTGAAGCAGCACAACATCAAGCACGCAGCAGCAGCAGCATATGACAAGCTTGTGCCTTGGGGCTTTGCAGACTTCTGTTTTGGGATGGGATTTGACTACTTCCAGTCTGTTACGAAGCTGAGGCGTGCTGGGTTTGAGGGCATGAAGCTTGACACTGGCGAGATGTGGATGGGGTGGCTGGATGAGCTGAAGCAGCAGCGAATTCTCCCACTGTGAAGATGGCTTCAAGCTGTGAAGTTCATGGATGATCCTAGCACCCCAGGTTGAAGTGTTCTACTTCACAGCTGCATATAGGGTGTATAAATATTATCAATCTAATAGTGACTGGATCAGCCAATGCCAGCTGAGCTGCATGAGCGGAGTATCAGCTCGCTGGGCTGCTCGTGCCTTAGGCAGGGTTCAGTTCTGCAGCTGTGATGCAATGCACCGGTTGCAGGGTTTCAAAGCTCAATTTGATGTTTCAACGCTGTACAGGCTTGCTGGTGTTGATTGGTAACCGTGCACCTGCTGTCTTCCACCCTGAACTGCAGTCACTGCAGTTGTACACTGATTGTACAGCGGCATATGCGTGAACAAACATTGGTAGTCCCCTTCCATGTGAATAAGAGGCGCAGATTGCAAGCCCCGTTCCTCATCTTATTCAGCGCACGGGAGTTGATGTCGAGATGCAGATGTACCTCTGCATAATTTTGTCAAGTCAATGTGAAGAATAAGCAGCACTCTAGCATGAACAGGCAAGCAAGTGTCGCCCTACCCCTGCATGCGAGGCTCCTCGTGTAAGCAAAGCTGGATCCACCCACTGTACTGCGCCGTTGGTTGTACTGATGAACACAAAGCAAGTTGAGGCCAATGGAGCCGTTTCTGGGGCGCTAGCCCGTCCACGTCCAGGAAGCAAAGGTAGAGGCTACGCAAGCACGCCCTCAATCATTGAGACATTGAATGTGACTGCAATAACAAGTCTTGAGCGGTCAGTACTGAGCCCAACATATCTGCTTACAGCACACCGGCACTGCCACGTAGCTGTAACCAGTGACATCAGCTGATACTGCGGTATAATTTCTGTCTCAGCAGGTAAACAATTGCTTCCGTTCTGGATCACACAGCAGCAGCTAGCTGCATCTGCATCAACTGCTTTTTGTCTCATCTGATTGGCAATGCAAGCCTTTGGATTGTTTGATTGCTGACCGCAGCGGCGCCGTGACGACCGTAATACTTTGCATGAGTAACAAACATGGCTGCATCAAAAGCAAGTGACAGAGCAATTATTGTTGCAACATGCATTGGTTTTTTTTTCAGCTAATGGACGGGTATGAGGGGCTCATGCCATATGGCTCATGCATGGCAACACCTTGATGGACAAGTGGAACACCGTGTGCAGCTCGGGTGCTGCCAAGCAGCAGTATCCCCAGGGTTGACAAGGTATCAGGCATATCCTGCTGCACGTCACTGTAGTAACATAAAATTCCAACTGCCCATTCAAAACACATGGCTCAGCAGCAATCCAAGTGCAGCATGGAAAGACTAAGAGATCCCAGTTGCTGCTTCATGTGCGCAGGTGAACTTGGAGCATCCCAAGAGTGCCCTAGCCCCAACACAACCAGTCACAGATAGTTTCAAGATATGCCCAGGATTGCAGCCCAAAGTGTCCCAATGGGAAAAGGCAGCTCTCCCATCTGCCCCGCACAAAATTGCGAAATGCAGTGATGAACATCTAGATGGTCCCAACCCATAACTGCCTCTTGTACACACATATCCAACAAGGGCACCAACGACTACACTGTGTTGCAAATACACAACCCATTAACACAGCATGTACGTGTGAGCTGTGTCTATCTCAGATAGGCTGGGTTGTACCCACACGCATGACAGCCAAGCTGCTGTACACATACAACCATGACGTCGCCCTTGAAAGGAAGCGGCAGGCAAAAGCAGAGGCGCCGAAGCACGCAGGAGAGGTCATGCTGCCTGACAATGCACAGCACTCCAGTTTCAAGTGGAAGCACGGACCGTGTACGCAATGCCAGCATGCCTATACAGCTGATATCCCCAGCCACAAGGACCAATCCTGCACACAATCTTCAAGCAACACCCAGAAACAGACGAGGCAGGCAAGATCTGTTTCTAAAATCAACCAACGAAGTAGCAGACATAACCTTCATGGCAGCATAATTATGGTTTGACCATGGCCAAACAATGCTGCGAACCCTGACAGGATATCACAGTACTTCACCCCAGCATCACATGCTGGCAAGCTGCCTGCAGCAACACAGCCAGAAAATTAACAGCAAATTTTGACATAGGCACCAACGCCGCTGGTAACTCCGTGTGCAGGCCCATGCACATTTGTCAGGCTGGTGGCTGGAGGCAGGCTTGGGCTAGGTGCATGTTGACTCCAGGAGCTGGCAAGCCACACAGCGACTGTGCTTGCGCCAAGTGCTGCACCTGAACAGCAGCTTGTACAGCAGCTGCTGCACGTGCTGCTGTCAGAGTACACTGCCATTCGCAGCAAGCCCCGCAGCGTCGCAGCGCCCTCATCTGCAACGCTGGCGTTGACGGCGAGACAGTGCTTGCCGCTTGCACACTTGCTGCTGTTGGCATGCAGCCGCCACTGCTGCCGCTGCTTAAGCATAAGCTGCAGCTTGGTCACAAGACGGGTCATCATCAGACTAGTGCCGCCTGCGGGCTGTCTCTGCAATTCTGCCTGTTGTAGCTGCAGCAACAGCCTGTGCATGTGGTTGGACGCCGGTTGTGGCGGAGCAGCTGACCATAACCCCCTGGTTAACATTGGTGCTGTCTGCGCTGCAGGTGCACATGACAGCAGCACCAGAGTCGAGCAGCACCAGACACGACAGCAGCACCAGAGCCGCGGACTGGTGACCAGCAGGCGTAACGACATCTCCAACAGGGCACCCTGGCTGCCCCCCACCGCTGCTGCAGCGGCGGCCACTGTGGCACGTTATATGCGCTACGCACCACCTTCTGCCGACTGCGTCACACTGCTTTTCACGGCTGCGTAACTGTGAAGTAGTATGCAACAGCTTGACCTGCTGCTGCTACTCCTGCTGCTGTTGACCAGGGTGCCAGCCCCGCCACCACTGCTGCAACCCATCGCGCTGCTGCTGCACAGGACACTGCTGGCTTCCTGCAGCCAGCTGGCTGCAAGGCTGTCTGCCTGGCAGCAAGGCTCACTGCATGCAAGCGGTTCAGCACCATAAAGGGCACTGGTGATAGGGCATTCGCTTGCCGAGACAGCACAACAGCGGTTGCATGCTTTGCTGCTGTGTGGGCAGACATAGTTGGCAATGCGGTTTACACATACTAAGCCCATGGCGCCTCCCTAGATCATGACGCGATCTGCAAACAGAAGCGTACAACTACTTCTGTAGCTCAACGGAACTGGTGAACAGCAGACCCTTATGCAAAGCCATGCTATGGCGTCAGTTCTGTGAAGACAGCTCTCTAAAGAGCGGATTCATCAGTATCATAGTTTGCTGGCAGCTGCTGTAACTATGTTGCAGAACACTGCCACTTACTGTTTCAAATACCACACAAAACATATCCAAAAGCTGCACTCACCAGCACCACTTCTGGGAAGACCCGCCTCAGCAGTGCACGCACCGGCGACAGCACACCCCAGTGAAGCATAACACAAGGCAGTATTAGTCACCCCTCTCCTTTTGGATGGCCGCAGGTGGCGACACCAGCACATGTGTCAGCTCTGACACCAGACTTGCTTGCTCCAACACCAGCGGCAGCACATGCAGCGGCATCATGCAGTGGCATGCCTCCTGCCAAATGCTACTTGAGCATACCAGTCAAAAACTGTACGGATCCAACTGATGAAACCATTGCCTAAAGCTGGAACAGCATAAGCACACTAACACATGCGTCTGTCTACATGCCATGCTTGTGTGGCCACCTACAGCGCAAGCACAGCAAACCTGTCAGTCAGCCTTTGAAACGGATGCTGTGCTACACAACAAAGCAGCTGTTTTCTTTGGTAGAATATTATTAGTGGCCATGCAAGCTTTCCCCTGTAACAGTATCAACGCACCTGCAGCTGGTTTTGCCTCCCAGAGGCACAGTGTGCTGTACAGCAGTGAGTGGCTGCTGCAAACATTGCGGGGTTGGAAACCCTGCGCGCACTGGCAGCAACAGCAAAAACACCACATATGGGTGGTTGAAGTGCCCTACTACAGCGCAATGATGCAGGCATTGCTGCAGACAACCTTGGCATTATGCCATGCTGCATCTGCTATGGTTGCTGTGTTACACGGGGCTACAAATGTGCATTCAATTTGTGTAGCAACATATCTGCTTGTGTTGTTGCAACTCGTTACTTACTGACGACTAAATGCATGCCAGTCTCCAGACAGCCAGCACCCGCCAGGACACCAGCGGGCAACCGCTGCATGACCTTGGTGGGCAGAGGTGACCGCGCGACGTGCGAGATAGATGTTATGAAGGTAGGCTAGGTGAACAAGACGCTCAATGTCTTGAAAAGATACCTTAGAACGGCGGTAAGGGCAAAGCTGTTGACAAAACAATCAGCATTTCTCTAAGGTCGACGGGTGATGCGACGGAGGAAAAGAGTGACTGCAACGAGGCAACCTGCGATCGCTGGGCTATACCCTCCAATTAAATCCCGCGGAAACTGGTCATCAAGAGGAACTTCCAGACTGGGTGGATGGAAGTTCCAGTGTTGCCTGTCAGCGGTTGGCTGTAGATGACATCTGTTTAAATGTTCCGTTACGGACAGCTGCACATAGGTATATATCTGACTGCTCAGCAGCTGATGGTTTACACAAGTCTCAGCTCTCTCTGCTGAACAATCTTTTCGTGTCGTTCTTTGCCTATTGTTCGGCAGCAAGCTTGAAAGGCGCCCGCAACAAGCACCACTTGTAGCGTTTGAGCCACCATGTCTGAAAATTGTCATAACTTGATTAGGAACTGGAATGAGAGCCGGTGCTTTGGCCAGGGGACAGACCGCAGCGCCGAAGGAGCTGCGCGCAGCAGGTGAGCGTCAACTGCGATAGCCCCAATCAAACATACTAGAAATTACACAATTTTTATTTTTTTCAGCAGGCGATAAAAACCAAGGGCAGCGTGAGGACTGCATACGCCTGCCAACAGCAAAGACGGTAAGCAGCGCAAGCGCGCTGTGCCTGTGTAAGGTTGCCAGGTCACCACTTCAACTACAGCATATCACGAGGTTAACTTGCGGTGTAGGCATCACAGCGCAAATGGGTGCCTGTTCCTGTCGGCTGGTGTCATGGTGCTTGGGTTTCAGCATGAGCATGCAGCATGTGTCAGCTGATCAGCGTTGCACACAACAGTTTCCTGCACATTGTGCACATGGAGACACACCCCAACCCGCACTTTCCATGCATCACCATGTGTGCCTGAAGGGAGCTTGTCCCGCACCTTGGCTCGCGCTGCCACCCTCACAGCCTCTGCAGGAGCAAGAGCGGCGACTGCGCCGAATGCTGAACGCCCGTGCGCTGCTGTGTGCGGCACACTTGTTGGCCGCACCGCTGGCAGAGCGGGCTGCGCCGCTGCTGAGCCAGAAGAATGAATGGCTCACAGAGGAGGTCAAGGGCGCCAAGGAGGTGGGTGCGCAGGCCGGTGTTTTGTGTGTTACGCTTGCGTGATCGACCATTGCAGCGGCTGCAGCACTGCTGTTGATGGTATACGTGTCCTGCTTGCATGTCATTGTGTGTACTGGTGCCATGTGGATGTGTTGGCTGTCACTCTCATCATCATCATTAGCCACTTTGATGGTATACGTGTCCTGCTTGCATGTCATTGTGTGTACTCGTGACAGCAATGGGGTGGGTATGACAGCAAGGAGAGTGTCCGCTGCATGGTCTGCCGCCGCTGTCATTCCTGCGTCCTGCATGATGTAGGTAATCAGTGATGCACAGTTGTTGCAAGCCATCACAATGGCACACAGCCATGTGTGCATGAATACACGGCGTCTCAAACCAACCTTGTCAAGTAAATGACGATCAGCACTAGCCTGCAGCCATGCTCACATCACGTCACGCGCACGGCCAATCCTGCCTGCATGTGCTGATTACAAGATGTGCAAAGCTATCGGGGTGTTGCCAGCCTCACGCTTGCCCTGCTGCCGCTGCTGTCCCAATGCTGCTGCAACGGCATGTGAGCAGGCCGCCTTTGGCATGGGCAAGGTGATCACCAAGCTGGAAGGCACTGCCGCTGTGCTTGAGGGCAAAATCCTGCGCCTGAGCGAGAGGAACGAGCGGCTGTCTAAGCGGCGCGCAGAGCTGCGCCGGACCAACGCAGCACTGGCACGCGAGCTCCACCGCAGCCAGGTGGGTGTGCTGCATTGTGCTTGTGCTGCTGGCTGCCGCTAGCCGAGTGGAAGCAGTGTCCCTGGTGTTCTGCACTGCAGCTGCAAGGCGGATGCATTCATGCAATGTACATATGTGCACCTTTCAAGCCCTGTGCCAATGTGGCGTTTGTTTAGAGCTCTTGCAACCCCTGCATCTGCCGCTGTTCTTGTTGTGCCTGTCGTGCCTGCAGCCCAAGCAGGAGGCGGGCACCAAGGTAGGGCCCCCATTTGACATGCCCGAGTTCGCGGCATCGCCCTCCAGGTGGGTGTCAATGTGTGCAGACCTGGCCAGCTGAGCAGCAACCCTGCTGAATTTGCTGCCAGTGGCCCTAGAATTCATGGGTACAATGCCAGTGTACCAGCAGGACACATGTGGCGGACAGCACCATCGCCGCAGGAAGAAAGCTAGCGTGCTGCGGCAGGCATCACTGCTGGTGCTGCTGCTGCTGCTGTCAGCACTGACACACGTGTTTGGCGTCTGTCCTGGCTGCTTCAGCTGCTCTGCATGGTCAACTTTTCACCTGCGCTGCACTCACAACAACTTTATGTTGCACACACTGGTGATTACTGCCACTCTGCAGGCTCCACCTTGTGGCAGCTGACGAGCTGCCCAACAGCAGTAATGCTGCTGTTGCTGCTGCTCGCCTGGCGGCAGCTCTTGAGCAGCACCACCATTGGGGGACAAGCAGCAGCAGTGATGGCAGCAGCAGTGGCGGCAGCAGCATCATCAACAGCAGCAGTACCAGCAGGCGCAGCAGCAACGATGCCAACCTGGCAACAATTGCAGATCCACAGCAGCAGCAGCAGCAGCAGCAGCAGCAGCAGCAGGCAGGCGGGCCGCCGGCGCCACCGCTGTGCGCACCGCTGCAGCAGCAGCAGCAGCAGCAGGCAGGCGGGCTGCTGGCGCCACAGCAGTGCGCATACAGCGCACCACTGCAGCAGCAGCAACAACAGACAGGCAGGCTGCTGGCGCCACAACAGCACTAGCAGGCAGGCAGACTGCCAGCGTCACCGCTGTGCGCACCACTGCAGGAGCAGCAGCAGGCAGGCGGACGGCTGCTGCTGCTGCTGGCACCACACAGAAAGCAGCAGTAACTTGGGTCAACCCCAATGCGTGGGTGATCTGAAAAAATTCACACCCCCATCAACCACTCACGGCCAAGTAGCAGCTGCCTGTCACCAGCTACAAGCCCAAGCCATGTTGTGGTTATGTTTGCAGCATCCTCATGCAAAACACCCAGTCACGGTGTCAAGGCACAGTGCAGTTGTGCTTTAAGGTTCATACAGCAGGCGCTTAAGGTTCATACAGCAGGCGCTGTGTCCCTGCTAGTGTGCCCAAGGCATGCAGTGGAGCTGAGTGTCAAAGCCAGTCTGGCTGTACGCTCCTCAAGAGGCAAGCTTGCCTGGCTTGAGCCAGGCTGCACCTACGGTGGTGCCGCTCCTGTGCGCTTTGCTGCAGTTCATGCGCACTGCAAGCTGCCTGACCTCATACCTTGCTTGCTTTGGTGCGTGTTGATTTGTCGTCCAACCTGGGGTGGCTGGGCACGTGGTGCCGGCTGCTTTCTGTGGTTGCATGCTATGCTGCAGCCTTGTAGCTGTGCACGCTGTGCTAGCTGCTTGTTCCTTGATTTGCTGCGCTGCAGCTCTGTTGGCTAGGCACCTGGTGCTGCCTTGAGCTTGTCGAGCTGCTGTGCAGCCCTGCAGCGCTGCAGCTATTGGATTGCTTCATGCTGTCACAGTGGCTGCGGACTGTGACTATCAGGGCACTAAGTCCTTCTCAGCTTTGCTTGTGTTGTGCTTGTGGTGCGAATGTACTTGGACCGTCTTTGGTATACATCTGCTCTGCATCTGCATCTGTATCTGCATCTGCATCTGCATCCGCACCTGCTTTGCTCTGCATGCACCTGCTCTGGTTGTGATCAGTGTTTTTTACCTACGCTGTGTGATGCCATCTATGTCCACAGCACCAGGTGGCGACTAGGTGTGCCCTGAATGTGATCCGTGGTTTTGACATGTGTCTGAGCTGTGTGATTGTGACACAGTACTATGGTATGGTCCGGGGTGGTTCGCATTTTGCTGATAATGTGCTTGAGTTCTGGCAGTAGGAACGATGTGTTGCTACAGGGATTTGTGCCTCGCGGCAGGGTGCACGCCACCCTGCACAGAGCTGCTGCTTCGCGACCACACCGCACCCTGCAGGACTGGTCGTTGGTGTTACGGCATGTGAAGTGGTCCGGCCCTAGGTGGCTGTGCTATACCCTGTGACGTACCATTGGGATCGCAGTTAGTACGTGCATGGCGCGCTGTGCCATGCTGGTGTCCAGCAACCGTGTGCTTGTCTGCAGCAGCAACATCCAGTGGCGCTGATTGCCTGGTGATGTGCGGCGGCACCTGGCACAGTGTGTTGCGCGTCAGCGCAGGCATTTAGTTTTGCCTGCTCCCTTACCCATGCAGGAAACTGTGATTTGTGGACCAACGAAACATGCGCAGTGCACATTGACTTGTGTGGCCCCTTTGTTGCTTTTTGTGCGGACGTTATATGAAATGGGCAGTTACAGCTGCCACAGCTGCCGCAGAAGCCACTCAAAGTGTGAGTTGTTGTGATGAGTAACTTTAGTGGTAACGCTGTCTTGCATTTGCATGTCTCTCTCCCAATGGGTTGAGTCTCAGGTTTGGCGCGCTTGCTTGTTTCCGTTAATTGCGTCCGCTGGTGCGTTGGAACTTTTCTTGTGGAGAGGTGGAGGGGGGGAGTAGGCTACACACAGCGCTGGACTACCTATTTATGGGGGAAGTCGAGTGCGTGCGTGAGTAGCCATCGAACTTACATGCTTTCTTGGACTGTGGAAAGGCGGGTGCCCCTGAAGCTCCTTGCTTGGATCTGGTGCTTACTACGTGTATTGTGCGTTTCAGCGCCATGTGTCATTTCGAGTGGGAGCAGGCGGCAGACCTTGCATGCAAGAGGTTGGTAGGCTGTGGGGCACTCCTTTGCATGTGTGCAGCGCTGTGGTTCTTATAGCACTGGCTTAGAGCACTCTGCAGTGTGAATTGCGGCTACAGCCTGATGAGAACTTTGGTATAAAAATTGTGGAGCTTCTGTGTGAGTGCTTGCTGGTTTACAGCTGTTATGTTAGCCTGTTGTGATGAGTCGGTTTGAGAACACGGCCTGTGTGATGATTTTCCAAGTCGGCAGTAGGGAGAAAGGGTTGGAGACATAATTGTGAAATATATCAATGTAGTGTATTAGTAATGTGCTGCTGCTCAAAGCATAGCCTGCTAGCATTCATGCTAGTGCTAACCCTGAAAGTTGATTGATGAACTTCTGAGACAGGTCTGCAAGGCGTGTTCAGTTGCAGATCATGCTTGTAGCAGTAGTGCAAGGGCTCTTGGTGGGCAGCAGCGGGCGTGCCTTGTCAGTGCTGCAAGGTGGGATCTGGCTGCCAAATCTCTACAACTTATTGCAGCAGCATTGTATTTAGGCATCTGCTGTGCCTGTTAGCGTATCTTGTAGCTTTTGTTGAAGTTGTCACATAATGCCGTGTGTCCATGGTTTGGCGTGTAACGCAGCATGGTATTATCATGCATGCAGATGGTGAGCTTGCAGTATGCAGGTTGTGTCTGTTGCTGTCCACCAGCAGTGATCCACATCCTATGGGCTGCAAGAGCAGGGTGTGGAAAATGTGTTGGTCAGTCTGCTGAGCAACAATGCTCAAGTTTAGGATGCGGCGTGGGAATTTAATAGCATCACAGGCTTGCCGTGCCTGGCTATTATTATGCGGGCTTTGCTCGGCAGCAGTGCTGAGCCCCAGCAGTGCTGAGCACATTTGGCATGTACCGAATGCTAGTGCCGTCTCCTTTCACATAGCACAGAAGGTTATGACAGGTTCCTTGGCACCCATCAACCAAACAGCAGCGTCTGAATCCATAAAATGATCTAGTGCGTTGCACCGCCATCACACAGTATCAAGGGTCATCCAAGCACATTTGCCGTGCGACAGCTCAACGTTGCAGCTGGTGTTCAGCTGCGACACGTGCCTGCCGCAGTGTTGCAACTGACATGATCAAGGTCATAGCAGATACTATGTTGACGTATGCACGCAGCGAACGCGCAGGCCTAGGCTCTCCTGTGTGTCTGCTGCTGCTGAGCACTTGATGGCTCTAGAACACACCTCAGCTGGACAACTTGCAGCCTCATGAGGCCTGCTGCTGAACTTGGACCTCGCTCGCACATGGGGTCAGCTTCAGGCAGCTCTCCTGGCAGGTGTGAGCTGTGCGCATGCGTGCACTGCAAGCAGCTGGTGTCGAATGTGATGAGTTTCCTGCAAGCAGCGAATGTAGTCTTGAGGTGTGGCTACGGCGCTGTAGTGTCTATGTACATGTACTTAACCTAGACATGCTGACGCTCCTTCCATTGGTGCCCTATGCACATTCCCCCTTTCTGCAACCACTATGGCAGCAACAGTCACATCAGCATCGAAGCAGCCAGCAAGCTGCATCGCAAGCTCACAGCAGAACAGCTTGCTGCACTGCAGCAAGGGAGCGCAGCATGGCACTTGGATTGCAGCGGTCACATGAAAGGTCAACTGGGAAAAAAACATTACTGCTTGGGTTTGACTGTCCTGCAGCCAACAGCCTGCGGGCAGCACACGGTGTATACCATGCAGACAAAGATGGCAGGCAGGGCGTAGCTAAGCTGCAGGCAGCAACGGCAAAGCTGCAAGGGGAGGCGCGACAGCGGGTGGAGCGCACAGACGCCGATGATTGAAAGTTGCTATGCTGTGAGTGTGGCAACAGGGGCCGCTGCAGTCTGGCACATCGCTTTGTTTTCGTTTGTGCCTTAGAAAGATGATCGCAGGCAGTGCAGCTCCTTGACCTCAAGTTCTGCACACGAACGCCACAGCAGCGGCTGGTTGCCAAGAGCGTGCCGTCAACAGCCGTAGGTGTCCTGCAAGCATGTCTGCTGCTGGCTGTCAGCACAGCGCCACTGTTGGCGCTCTCACCCGCAGCAGCTCGGTCAACATCAAGCACCCAGAAGACCAACAAATTCCCACTGTGGACGCCCCGCTGACTCGCACTGCTCTCCCTGCTCGTCTGTTGCAACGCTGTCCTGCAAGCGCCCAAGCTTGAGGCGTCAGGGCTGCACACACTGATGAGCTGTGCGCCGCCTGCTGCTGTGCTCATTGACTCTGGCTCAGTCACCCGCCCGCCACAGACAGTGTCGGCAAACCCTACCTTCTGTGAGCTGGCATCCTCGACCCCAGCAGCAGCAGCAGCAGCGGCAGCAGCAGCAGAAGAGGCATTGGCAGTTCCGGGGTCCTGGATGCCAGCTTGTGCATGAGCTGCATACTGGCTGTTCAGTGGTTGGGATGCTTGCAGTGCCAGCAGTAGGTGGACGGGCAGGGCAGCCGCAACAGCTGCTGGTGCGTGCCGCTGGCAGCGTCAGGCGCGCGCCTCCTTACACCTTTGTATCAGTGAAGCAGGCTGCAAGGTGAGATCGCGCTGCCCAGCAAGTGTTGCGTGCCATTGAAGGAGTGGCTGGAAGTGCAGGAATCCCTCAGCCCTGCTCGGTGGCCTCATTGCACGGCAGCCACATGTGCTGTTTGGCGCGCGCCGCCCTGCCAGTCACCTCATGACGCGGCATGCTGCAAGCGCACTGTCTTTGTGCAGGCTGCAGGGGTTGAGTGTCTCACTCAAGTCCACTCCGCTGCTAGCAACCGCGGGTCTGACGCTGTGCCGTGCAGCACATGCGTGTCCCTCAGTTGTGCTGCCGCGTGCTGTTGGCCTGGTGCCCCTGGCCTGCAGGCTGCAGTGGTTGAGGTGGAGTGTCCCGCCCCCTACTACCCCATGGCTGGCAAGCCCTGGACGTTTGGTGTGCGGGGGCTCGGTGGCTGCCGTCCCACCAAGTGCATGAAGGCGCGCTACTGCTGCCAAGCGCAGCTCAACATGCTGGTCACTGGTGAGAGCCGGTCCCGGCGTCAGAATGACTGTCTTCATAATTTAAAGGCTACGCGACCGTACGTAGCGGTGTCGCGGACACCGCAACACACACTTTGTGAAGGCACTGAGTGGAAGTCAGCCTGCGTGCGTGACCACAGTGCTGTGATTGCACCCAGGATTTAACCTTGTGTGTGCTTGCTGCACCTTGCTGCAATCCTGCAGGCACTGAGCTGTGTTTGTGTTTGTGGTGTGGAACCGCACACACAGACACACCTGGCTGCTGCGCATTCCCGCCAACAAGCCCTGGCTGCACGTGCTGCTGCTCCTGCTGAGGGCGGCGCGCAGCAGACACGTGGCGCCATTCACAGCACCAGCATGGATGGGTGCGGCAGCAGAAGAGCCAGGTGAAGCAGCTGCAGCAGCAGCGGCAACTGGGGAGGGCTCGAATGAAGATAAGCAGCAGCAAAAAGCAGCAGCTTGAGCGTTACGCTGAGAGCTGTGCAGGTGCTTCATCACCCAGACTGCACAGCTATCAGCAGCAATGAGCAGCGACATGCTGCCAGACCATTACAGAGGGGCCCCTGGTGAGTAGGCGGCTGCGGAAATATCCTACATGCGGTGCGGGTCATCGGCTAGCTGTTTGAGCTACCTTGGCTTGAAGCAGCAGCTGCTGCAAAGATATTGCCGCTCGAGGAGACAGGAGCAGGAGTAGTTGTACGTTACCAGCTTGGCTCTCAGCTCATGTTCAATGCCCCCAGGTACCCTGCTCTACTTCAAACAACACTGTTTGGAAAGTTTCCATGCATCTCAGTGTGCTGATGCTACTTTGTTTGCTTCTGCTGCTGCGCCCACCCTGCCAGTTTCAATGACCGCTGCGACTTGCATGCTGCTCGTGAGCCCTGCCGGGCAGAGCTACTGCAGGCCTGGCCGCAGCACCTGCTGCTGGAGCACCCAGCGACACAGCCCCAGGCCATGCTGACTCTGCTGCACAGGCTGCAGCTGCAGCCTGTGCAACTGCACCAGCACCAGCACTGGCATGATCAGTGGCAGGGAGTTGTGCAGCAGCAGGGAGTGCAGGCTGATTGATGGTGCTCGTGCCAGAGGCAGGTTCTGGAGATGTAATGTATTGCGCTGCTTGCAGCATTGGAGGCGCAATCTTTGAATGCTGTACATGCTTGCTGGTGATGACTGGTAACCGTACGGTGCACGCGTGCACCTGCTGTGTTCAACTCTGAGCTGCAGTGTACAGCAACATCTGCGCGCAAGCAGTGGTAGTCCCCGTTGATATAAAACATGCATACCCTTGGCATACTTCCAAAATGTGAAATTGTGGCAGGGCCAGCACTCTCACACATGGTGTTGCACCACGTGGTGCACAAGCTGACAACAGCTGCCACAGCCCTGCTTGACGATACAATACAGTCAACCGCAGATTACATAAGAGTGACATTAGGGCAACATGTTCAAACCGTAAACCAACAACTTCAGAGTTCATGAAAATAATGTTGAGCTGCGAGGCAGTGCCAATCAGGCACTGTACAGCGAACCACATGACGCTACACATTGGCACAGCCGGTCCAGCTTTTCACAATACATGTATGCCACCGTGCTTTGCTTCCTGTCCGCGGAGGGGTTGGTGCCCCTAAGCAATCCTCGCAGTTCTGAATGTTTCAACGTGCTCAACAGTGCATCCACCAGAACAACTGAATGGGTGATGCCAGCATTGCTCACAAATGCCAATGCAGCTCTGCATGAGAGGCCGGGTGACTCTGCTTTCCCTTGCTTCGCTCATCCGGCTGGGTGCTAGTGCTGCTGCTTGAGCTATCGGTGCTATATGACCCGCAGCCGCCTGATCCTGCAGCATGCCGTGAGCGGCGAGAGCCGCTGCATATGCTGCTGCCGCCGCCGCAGCAGCAGCACTGCTGTGCACTGCCAGCTCAGCTCAGTTCATAAAGCCGCGGCAGATCTTGGCCCCGCATGCGCACGGCACCTTGCGCGCATCCTCCTCAAAGTCAAACTGCAGCAGCAGCAGCACGCGCAAACAAAGGTGCAGCAGCAGCAGGCGCAGAAGCAGCAGAAGCTAGTCAGCAACACCGCGGCACAGGCCTGGAGGTGACACTGGCAAACAAAACACCGCGCCTCAAGAGGCAGCAAGCCTGCCGCAGGCAGCACCAGCAACCTGCTCTCTGCTTGTACGTTGTGCTATGGTTAGAAGCGAATCAAGCAGCTGCTCCATAGCACTACGGCTGCTTACAGACGCAGGCAGCTGCAAGCTGCATCAGTGCCGCACAACAGCAGGGTTGAACCAAACGCGCGTCAAGCTCACCTTGTAGTCGTAGGCCAGCTCCTGCCCGAGCGCGATGACCCTCTTGGCGTAGATGCCGATCTTGCGAGTGCCGTCTATGGTGAAGATCTTGGTGTAGCAGTTGGGGTCGCAGCTGTGGTTGATGAAGCGCGCCCGCCCGCCACGCACGGTCGCGTCCGCCACCCACTCCCCGTCAATCCTGCAGCACGTGCGGTGCGCAGCAGAAGCAGGTACACCCAGTGAACACCATCACGTGGCGGCTGCCAGACAACTATGGTGGAACCTCACAACAGCAGCAAGCAGTTGTTGCGTCCTCCTGCTTGCAAGCTTGTTGACAAGTCACAACAACACCAGCAGCTGTCCTTTCTTGAACCAGTGTGTCTCGCGTCAGCCCTCACCTGAACAGGTACGAGGAGTCCTGCCCGGCCGCCTCATACATGCGCTCGCGCGTGTCGCTCAGCACCGGCCGGATCAGCTCCCCGACATACTGGATGATGAACTCGTCGGCCGCGATCTCCTCGCCAGCAAACAGCCCCCAGCCGTGCACGCCGCTGCGCTCAAACACGACCCGCTTGCTGCGCGCGACCAGGTTCTTCCACTTGGCGGCCTCGCTCAGGTTGCTGCCGGCCTCGCCCTTGACCATCGCCCGCAGCTGACTGCGCTGGCCCCTGCTGCCGGCTGCAGCGCCGCTGCCGCTGTTGCTGCTGCTGCCAGCCTGGTGCGCGGTCAGGCCTCCAGAGGAACGCCCGGACTGGCCAGCCTGATGAGTCCTGGCAGGAGGCCCTGGAGGGCCGTCCAAGGTCAGCAAGCAGCCTGGCAGACCATATGGCACTGCCATCAGGTAGCCGTTGTCCTGCAGCAGGCCTGCTGCAGCAGCAGCTGCGTTGCTGCTGCGCTTACGCGCCTCCAGAGCTGTCGCCAGACCCCTGCAGAAGCCCAGCAGCTTCGTGGCAGCAGCAGCTTGCCGCATCTGCGGCAGATCCATCGCCCTGCCGCATCCTGGGCCTGCTGCTGCCAGTGCAGCCACTGCTGTCGCCTTGCGGCCACGCTTGGCTGGGCGGGCAGCTGCTGCACCGCCTACCGCCTTGCCGCTGCTGCCAGCCGTTGCTGCATCAGCGGAGTGCTTGGCAGAAGCAGCACGCTGTCCAGTGCCTGCTGCAGCAGGCCTTGGCTGCTGCTGCGCCTGCTGCTGCACCTTGTGCTGCTTAGTGCCCCGCAGGCCAAACATAGCTGCCTGGATGGCTGCCCTGGTGTCATCGTCCATGTCTTCATCTGCTGCCAAAGCCTGCAGCTGTTCCTGCATAGCCTCACCTGCCACTGCTGCTGATTCTGCGGCCGGAGTGGCACTGCGGCTGCGCTGCTGCCTGCCGCTGGTTGCTGCTGCTGCCACCACCTCTGCAGCACTGTCAAGAGTGGAGCGTTGAGAGGCACGCCTCTTGCCAGGCTTTGGCTGCTCTGCTGCTACTGCTGCTGCTGCTGCTGCATTCCCTGCACCTGGAGCTTCTGCTGCTTCTGCTGCTTCTGCTGCTGCTGGTGCTGCTATATCATTCCGTGTGCTTCTCCTGATGCCGTACATGGCCTCCTTGGCTGCTGCTGCTGTTGCAGGGTCCAGCTCAGCAAGACATGAAGCAAACACGGCATTCAAATCACCCTTCCGCTTGCGTGGCCGGCCACCCTTGCGCTTCTGCTGCTGCTGCTGTTGCCCCTGCTGCTCCACAGCAGGAGATGCAGCAGCACCCTGCTGCTGCTGCTGCTGCTGCTGCTGCTGCTGCTGCGCCTCATCACCTGCTGCCGGCTGCAGCTGCTTGCCTGTGGCTACTTCCTCACCCTGCTGCTGCGGCGGCGGCGGCTGCGGCGGCCCTGATGCCGCTGAATCCCAGCTTTCTTCCTCAGAATCCGTCAGCAGGTCAGACTCTTCCTCGTCATCTGTCATGTACAGCGACTCCTCACAGCCAACAAAGGACCGCCGCAGCACCACCCGGCTGCGCACTTGCATGCGTGGCCACACAAACGGTGCCGGCGCATGCGCGGGGAAAGCGCTGGCGGCAATGGAGCGCGGCACATGGTTGGTGGATGGGCCCGCGGGTGCCGCTGCTGCCGCTGCTGCCTGCGAGTCTGGCGGTGCGGCGCTGGCAGGCTCACCAGCGGGCGAGGGAGTGAGTGGAGCTTCAGCTGGTGTCGCGTCGCCACGCTTGCCTTGCTGCTGCTGCTGCTGCTGCTGCTGCTGCTGCTGCAGCTCCTTGCCAGGCGACAGCACGCGGGGCGATGTCAGCGGCGGCTGCGGGGTGCGCTGCTGCAGCCCTGGCGGGTACGAGCTGCTGCGCAACAGCTGCAGCTGCTGTCCGCCAAGTTGCCGCTGCAGCACCCCCGCCTGCTGCTGCTGCTGCTGCTGGTATGCATCTGCGGCGGCTGCCTGCTCCTGTTCCTGCTCCTGCATCTCTCCGTACGCTGCGTCGACCAAGCGCAGCAGCACCAGGTCCATGACCCACACCAGCTGCTGCGGCTCGTCAGCGTGGCACATCAGCTGGAACGGCGACAGGCTCGCCTCACTGATGAGCCTGCGCAGCGTGTGGATGCACATGCGCTGCGTTGCAGCAGCAGCGGCCTGCTGCCCGTGCAGCAGCCAGCACTCACTGGCATCCTCAAAGGGCGGCAGCTGCTGCAGCAAGCACTGCGGATCGGCCAACCCCCGCTGGGCTGCTTCTATCAGCGCCGCAAACGACGCCAGGGACTGCTGTAGGTTGGCGAAGTTGACGCGTGTGCTGCTTGGGTGCTGCTGCAGCCAAACTTGGCCGGGGTGGAGGTTGGCGGCTGCTACAGCTTGCTGTAGCGTCCGCCAGTCTAGCCAGGTGTTGTGCAGTTGCAGCTGAGGGGGTTGCTGGTGCCAGAGGTAGCTGCTGCTGCAGGTGATGACCGCTGTCATGTAGGCGGCAGTGGCAACTGCTAGCATGCGCACATTGGTGCGCAACTGCATGATGAGGCAGCAGCGGCAGCGGCAGCGGCAGCGGCAGCAGCAGCAGCAGCCAAAGGTCTCAACAAGAGGGCCCTCTCGTTGAAAGCATTATATCAGCGAGTGTGTATTTCACACATTGTGCTGGGTGCACTGCACCGTGTTGCAGTCGCACACACACAGTCCAAAGCCGTTCGGCAGACACACAGTCCAAGCAGTTTCACATGCCACATGCCAGCAATGACACGCAGCAGCAACACAACCAAATATGTTGAGGCGTTTCCCTTCCCTGCTCCGCCGAATCAGGTTGAGCAGTGCAGCCTCCAGTGCTGCCCGCAGCTGGGGATGCAGCCCTGACACCCGGCCCAGACCCCCCCCACACACACACACACACACCACCACAACCGCAACAACCGCAAGTCTTGCTGCAGCACCACCCACTCACCAGCTCCCCAGTCAGCAGCAGCTGCGGCCTGGCAGCCTCCACAGCTGGGCAACCGCAACAGAGCAACCAAATACACCGACGACCAGCACAACACCACAGCAGACCCCCGCTCACCAGCTGCATGGTGCGCAGCAGCTCCAGCCGTGCAGCCTCGGCCTGCCCCTGCAGCTCCACGTCAGCAAACGGCAGCGCCTGGCCGGGCGCCGGCGGCTGCTCGTACGGCGCAAAGTACGCGAGCGCCTCCAGCAGGCTGAGCTGCACGACTTCGCAGTCGTCGCTGCCGTCGAACGCGCACACATACACGGGCCGCCGCACGCTGCTGCCAGGCGCTTCGTACATGCCTGCAGGGCGGCGTGCAACGAAGGGCGGGCAGGCAGGCAGGCAGGCGGACACACACATGAAACTGCACATGTCAGTCGGGGTGGGGGAGTCGGCGCCTCGGGCAATGCTGAAGCCGAAGTGCCTGCGTCCTGTGATGCAGGGCAATGCTGAAGCCGAAGTGCCTGCGTCCTGTGATGCAGGGCAATGCTGAAGCCGAAGTGCCTGCGTCCTGTGATGCAGGGCAATGCTGAAGCCGAAGTGCCTGCGTCCTGTGATGCAGGGCAATGCTGAAGCCGAAGTGCCTGCGTCCTGTGATGCAGGGCAATGCTGAAGCCGAAGTGCCTGCGTCCTGTGATGCAGGGCAATGCTGAAGCCGAAGTGCCTGCGTCCTGTGATGCAGGGCAATGCTGAAGCCGAAGTGCCTGCGTCCTGTGATGCAGGGCAATGCTGAAGCCGAAGTGCCTGCGTCCTGTGATGCAGGGCAATGCTGAAGCCGAAGTGCCTGCGTCCTGTGATGCAGGGCAATGCTGAAGCCGAAGTGCCTGCGTCCTGTGATGCAGGGCAATGCTGAAGCCGAAGTGCCTGCGTCCTGTGATGCAGGGCAATGCTGAAGCCGAAGTGCCTGCGTCCTGTGATGCAGGGCAATGCTGAAGCCGAAGTGCCTGCGTCCTGTGATGCAGGGCAATGCTGAAGCCGAAGTGCCTGCGTCCTGTGATGCAGGTGAGGGCCGCGGGCGCCGTCCTGTCTACCTCTAGATGACTGGCTGCCACCTGCGTCACTGCTCCTCCCATCACAGGGCAACAACCACAGCCCCATCGCAGCATGCTGCAGGCCCCACAGCGCACACAAGCACGCACGCCCGCACGCACACCACACGTGCATGCGGCGCACCTGTTGGGAAGCGCGCCTCCACCTCGGCAAGGGCCTCCGGCCCCGTCCACTCCATGCCCTGCTGGCCGGAGGGGTCGTGCGCGCTGACGCTCCAGCACCACACAGCCTGCTCCGACCACCTGGCGGTTGATACAGGGCAGCAGCAGCAGCAGCAGCAGCAGCGCAAGCAGTGTCGCGGTTGTGAGAGCGTTCCCTCGGTAAGTAGCCAGGACACGACCAGCATGCCAGAGAGCACAATGTCCGGCCAGACCTGGCGTGCTGCGTGAACTCCGTGGTAACGAGGTAGCAAGCACGCAGAGGCACCAGCGCGACGCTCCCACCACATAGAAACACGCGGCTGCACAGCTGCCAGGCAACCATACAGCAAGCTCACTGTTGTGTGGTGGTCATTGCCAGCTTGGCTGCTGCCAGCCTGCCGTGAGCCGCCTGCAGCTGCGCCATGCCCGTCTGGCACTGGCCCATGCTTTCGTCCACCAGCAGCTTCGCCTGATCGGCTGTGGAAGCAGAGGCCGCAGGCGCAGCACCAGGCGGCATCGCTGCATGCAGCGCAGCAGCGCCTGCTGCTGCTGTGCTGGTGCTTGAAGGCTGCTGCTGGTGCTGCGCTGCGCTGTGCTGCTGGTGCTGGGCGGCCGGGGCCTGCCCGCCCGTCTGTTGCTGCTGCTGAAGCACGGGCGGCGGCGGCGGCGGCTGACTGTGCTGCTGCTGGTGCGGTGGTGGTGGCGGCGGGCTGTGCCGCTGCTGCTGGTCAACAGCAGGTACCTGCACCTCGGCAGTTGCATGCGCTGCTGCTGGTGGCGCTGCTGTTGAGGCCTCTGCTGGAGCAGTGGACGCTGCCAGCTCAGCTACCTGGTCAGGCTGCTGCTGTGCAGACTGGGGCCTGCCAATCTTGATGACCAGGCGCCCACCAGGCTTGGATGGGCTCTGCACCTGCTGCTGCTGCTGCTGCTGCTGCTGCTGCTGCTGCTGTACTTGATGCTGCCGCTGCGGCTGCGCCTCCTGCTGTGGCTGCTGCTGCTGTGGTTGCTCCTGCTGCTCACCAGCAGCGCCTTCGCCCAGAACAGCATCTGCTGTACATCGGGCTGCAGCAGGCTCAGCTGCGGCTGCAGCTGCAGCTACAGCAACAGGCCCCTTGCGTGTGGCAGCTGCTGCACTCTCAGGCCGCCGCCCCTGCTCACCCGCGGCAGCACTCTGCGGCTGCTGCTGCCCCATGAGCTGTTTCTGCTGCCGCTGCTGCCCGCCGTGCTCTGCAGCTCCAGAGGGCGCCTCCAGGTGCTGCTGCCGCTGCCGCTCCCGCTGCTGCTCTGGCCGCGGGCGGCTGCACTCCGCGCCCGCCACCGACTGCCGCTGCTGTGCGCTGCCGTGGTTGGCAGCAGCAGCAGCAGGCGCATGCTGTCTGCTGCTGCCACTGGCAACTGGCTTGCTGCTGCTGCTGGCCTTTGCATCCTGCCGGCCAGCTGGCCTGCCGCCATCTGGTTTGCTGCTGCTGCCCTGCCTGCTGGAGTCAGGCCTGACCACTGGCGCGCCAACCTGCTGCTGCTGCAGCTTGTCAGCAGGCCTGGCATCTGGCCTGTCCACTTGCCGAGCCTCTCCTGGCCTGCTGTCCAGCTGCTTGCTGTCCCGCCTAGCCTCCTGCTTGGCTGCTGCCTGGCTGTCAGGCTTGCTACTCCGGGGCGGCTGCTGCTGCTGCTGCTGTCCTGTATACCTCAGGCTGAGCTTGCCTGCTGCTGCTGCCAGGCCTGTCGGCGTCACGCCGCTGCACAGGCTGCCTGCTACTGTCAGGCTGCTCCCTGCCCGCACTCTATCACCTGCTGCACTCTTTTGCTGCAACCTATCTTTGCCCTGCTCCTGCTGCTGCTGCTGCTGCTGCTGCCCACTGTGGGCCTGGCCTGCCTGTATCTCTGTCCTTGTCATTCAAGGGCCTGCTGCTGCTGTCAGGCCGCCTGCCGGACTGCTGCTGCTGCTGACGCCGAGCACCACCAGATGCCCAGTCGCTGTTTGGTTTCCAATCCCTGCTGCGCGACCTGGCACGAGCCGCGCCACGGACACTGTCCGCTGCCGCCAGCAGCAGCGGGGCTCCTGGCACGAGGCGAACCCTGCCTGCCCCTGCACCTGCTGCGGCTCCTGCTGCGGGTGCGGCTCCTGCTGAGCCTGCGCCCCACTGCTCTGCTGCCGCCTCCACTGCCTCCAACTGACCTGAGGCCAGGGCTGCGGCTGCGAGCCCTGCCACTTGCGGGCTGCTGCTGCTGCTGCTGCCTGCGGCGCTCGCTGCTGCCCCATGATCCACCCGACAACCTTGCAAACACGCTCACACGCCCGCCATCCCTTGCAGGAGAACGTGAGCGCGAGTTGCGCCGCTGCCGCTCTTCTGTCCTCTCACTGCCCCTGTACCTGCCTCCATCCTGCACCCTGGTTGTGGCAGCAGCAGCAT
>JACERP010001157.1:0-26659 GCA_014080715.1 Scenedesmus sp. NREL 46B-D3 | reverse complement strand
ACTGCTGCCGCATGTGCGTTGCTGCTGCTGCTGCTGGCGCTGCTGCTGCCAGTCGGTCTTGCCGGGTCTTGGTGCACCAGCAGCACTCCAAAGTTGAGCTTGCCGCCCTGGCGGCGCTGCCGGCCAGCAGCGACAGCAGCTGCCCGCCCTGCCGCTGACCCGTGCCTGGTCAATGCCGACCATACCGCAGCGCGCCGCACGCACCCACAACTTCTAGCGGTACAGGCTCTCCCACAGCAGCACATGCTGCACTGCTGCTGCTGCTGCTGCTGTGGCAAGGGATGCTGCTGCCGCTCAAAGCGACGCTGCGCCAGGCGTCTTCCGCCCAGGGCCCGAAGCCCTCCACGACCAGGTTGGGCCTGAACCGCAGCGCATCAAGCTCTGCGGCAGCACCACCACGGCTGCTGCCGCTGCCGGCTTCTGGCAGTCCCTGCTGCTGCTGCGCGCCAGTTGGCGAGCAACAGCATCCACACTGGCCTGGTCACCAGAAGGTACTGGCCCTCATTTGCAAACCCCCAGGTTTGACCTGGCGCCTGGCCACTGCTGCTTGACTGCTGTGACTGCCGGGCCGTTGCCGTCATTGGCGCCTTGTTGCTGCGTCGGGGCCGCTGCGATCGCTTGCCATGCTGCTGCTGCACCACCCGATGGTTGCCGAGCTGTTGCACCAGCTTGCAGGGGACTCCCCAGGACCGCAAAGAACCAAGCTTGTGCATCTGATGTCACATCTGACGTTGAATCTACACCATCTTGCTGCTGCTGCTGCTGCCCCTGCCGCTCTGTCTGTCTCTGTTTGGCGTGCTGCTGTCACCTGGCCAACCACCACCTGGCTACACACCATGTCGCCACACACCCTCACCAGCTGCTGCTGCTGCTGCAAGCCTTCTTGCTGTTGCTGCCCATCAACTTGCTGCTGCTGCTGCTTGCTGCTGCTGCTGCGACTCTCCCACCAGCTGCCGTCCTTCACCTGCCTGTCGCTGCCGCAGCCGCACCACCAGCTGCTGCTGCAGCCCGGGTGCTGCCACCCGCAACACCCCGGCCGCCAGGTCCACCTCAGGCTGCAGCTGCGTCAGGCTGGGCAGCCGCTTCTGTGTCAGGACCGAGCCGTCAGGCCCGACCAACGCCCACTCCCGGTCGTACAAAAGGCCATGGGGCCCCAGGGGCCAGGCGGTGACAGCCTGGGCGCCGCACGACTTGATGGGGTACAGGTACAGGCCTGACAGGCGGCCACTTGGGGCAGCTGGCACCACCGCTGCCGCTGCTTGCTGCTGCTGCTGCTGCGGAGGCGGAGGCGCCGCCAGCACCATGCCAGCCGTTGGTGGCACCTTGATCAGGGCTGCCGGCCGCGCCATGGGCAAGTTGCTGTCGGGCGGCACCAGACAAACCCTTGCCATGCTGCGCCTCAGCAGCACCAGCACCAGCAGCCGCTGCTGCTGCTGCTGCTGAGGTTGAATCTGCTGCTGCCGAGCCTCCCTCGCCGCCGTCCAGGAAGAACTTGCGTATGAACAGCACCAGCAGCGTGACGTCGTCGCAGCTGCTCATGTACCCAAACGACGCCCGCACGGCGCCGGTCGGCTTGCCGTCCATCAGGTCGTGGTCGTCCCAGCACACGTGGCCGGCCGCGTGCTGCGCGAGCGTCTCTTGTGGGGTGAGCTGCAGGTGGCGCGCGCAGGCGCCGGGGTTGCAGAAGCAGCCTGCAGACGCGCGCGGCGGGAGGCGTGGGGCGGCAGCAGCGCGGTGGATGGCAGGGCAGCAGCAGGCCGTGGTCCGAATGGCTGGTGGCTGAGCAGCCTGCGCATGTTAAGGGTGCATGAGCTGCTTCAGGTGCTCGCCACACCACGCCTCGGCAACCCAGCATGCTGCCTTGCCCAATGAGGCCGGGTGTGGCTGCTGCGGCATGCCACCACATGTGCACAGCACAAGCTGCCATGCCAGCTTCAGAGCATTCAAAGTGTGCATGCATACGTGGCTTGGGCCCCTCCGCGAATGCGTGTCTGCATCCGTCTTGGTGGATGCACAGACACCTCGATGCACAACGACTGTGCAACATACGAACAGCCGGCCACCACCTCCAGCCACGTAAGCGCATGCGCCATGCCGTAAGCCACGCGCCAAGTTTGCCGCAATCCCATGGGCACTGCCTCCTGTGTGCGAACGACGATTGATCACAGATCTGTATCTCTAGACACCACGGCAGCGCACGGCAGCAAAGCGCAGCAACTGCTGCCCCCCGCCTGTGCATGATGTGATGCTGTGCATGCGCACCAGCAGCTGGGCCACCTACCTCAGCCCAACGAACCCCAGCAGCACACAACAGCCACACCCCCCAGTGCCTGCCACAGCAGCAGGCGGCCTGTGCGTGTGCGCACAATCGACCTGTAGCGTCCCAGCTCGGCCACACAAAAAAGGCCGGTCAAAACACAACAACACCTATCACAGCAAATGACATGGCAATGCCAGAAACACACCGCCATACCTGTGCGAGTGCAGTCGGCATGGATCGCCAGCCGCACCACCTCCCTGTGCCCACCCCAGACAAGACACTCAAGAGTCACACAAACACCCACACCCCGATCACAGCCGCTGGGGCCTCACTCGTGCCGGCCTCATCACCGGCCTGCGCCCGCCCCCAACAGTCAAAGACACTCAGACGGGGGCAACCCCACCCCAGTCACCACCGCTGACACCTCGTGCCGGCATCACCACCCGCCTGCGCCCGAACGTCAATCCCCAAACGCGAATCCCTCTTTTTGCGGCCTGGGTTGCTGGGCAACCACGTATGAGTCTACAGCTGCCAATTTGCTGCCTGGGTCGGGGGCAATCGCGCGTTTGCCTACAACCACCAGCAGCATGCATGCTGAATTGCCAGCAGCGCAGCCATGCGCGCTCACCTGTGCGTATGCATATGCCGTGGATGAGCGCCAGCTTGGCCACCTCCCTGTGCCCCACCCAACTGCCATCGCGCCGCATCAAGTTGAAGGACACGACAGGCCCCTGCAGCCGCCGAAACGCAGCCAGGCCCCCAGCCTCCGCTGGCGTTGGCGCTGCTGCTGCTGCTGCTGCCGCTGCTGCCGCTGTTGTTGCTGCTGCCGCTGTTGTTGCTGCACACGATGCATATCCCTGAGCAGCTGTTTTGCTGCTGCTGCTGCTGCTGCTGCTGCTGGTGGTTGGTGGCCGGGAATCCTGGCGACCAACGGCGTGATGCCCCTGCAGGTGCTGCTGCTGCTGCTGCTGCCGCCGCCGCTGCTGCTGCAGCAGCAGCTCCTGCACCGCCGGCTCGCAGTACACCGCGGCCGCCTGCTGCCCGTTGCTGTGCCGCAGCGCCAGCAGCTGCTGCATCAGGTGCCAGGCCAGGCATGACGTGTGGCGGTCGATGCGGCAGAAGCTGTCCCGCAGCCGGCCCCACCGCTGCTGCGGCCGCTGAGCACCTGGCCCACGGTCGCTGCTGCCTGCAGCACTGAACCCCGCCGCATGCTGCTGCTGCTGCTGCTGCTGCTGCTGCGGTGGCTTTGAGCTGGTGCTGCTGTTGTTGTCAATGCTGCTGCTGCTGAGCTGCAGCAGCTGTTCAAAGCCATGCCTGGCAGCGGCAATGGATGTGAAGGGCAGGGTGCCGTCCTCCAGCCCTGCGGGGCCCTGGCGCCTGCAGCGCAGAAGCAGCAGCGGGAACAGCAACCGACTAGTCTAAATGTTATCGTAACAAGTTTCAGCAGGTGGGGTTTTATTAGCCCCAAGCCCTGCAGGGCCCTGGCGCCTGCAGCGCGAAGCACTTGCAGGAACAGCAACCGGCTAATCTTGATGTTGTCGTAACAAGTTTCAGCAGGTTAAGTTTTATCCCCCAAGCCATGCGCGGCCCTGGCGCCTGCAGCGCCAAGCAGTAGTGCCACGGAAACAACAACCAACTAGTACAAACTTTTGAGTTGTGGTGCCAGGTTTCAGCAGGTTGGGTGCTAGCCCTGATCCGTGCAGGGCCCTGCCACATGTGATACAAAGCAGCAGGTGGAGTTTGAAAACCAAACACCCGCCGTCGATTGTTGGAAGGCTGCGACAGCCAGGGCGTCGCCCCTATGCCCTGAAGGGCCCGGCCAAGGCCTGGCACAGTGAGGCATGATGCGTCCTGTTGCTGCTGCCGCTGCCGCAGCAGGCGCCAGCCCCACCTGACCACCTGCAGCTGCATGCCCTACAGCCCCGCAGGGTGCTGGCACCTGCATGCCGCAGGAGCGCGCGGCAAGCCGTCCTCCCACCAAACACAAGTTGACCGCTGCAGCACACTTCGCACCTGACCAAAGGCGGCCGCGTGGCCTCCAGCCCCGCAGGGTGCTGGCACCGCAGGAGCATGTGGCAAGCCGCCTTCGCACCAAACGCAAGTTGACCGCTGCAATAACTACTTGTTCAACTATTATTGTGTTGTTGTTGTGGGAACCTCCGCACCTGACCACATGCGGCTGCTCCGCCATCGCCAGCTCCATCGTGCCTCCCCCAAAGTAGGCCTTGTGCTGCGACAGCAGCGGCAGCAGCGACCGCCGCACCAGCAGCGCACCCAAGCCTGCAGCAGCATGGGCACCGCCAGCAGCAAAAGCAGCAGCGACCACCCAAGGCTCAGCATCAGCCTGGCACCGGTGCACAGCGCCGTGCCCCACACTTTGCGAGACGAAACAACGCGTCCATAAGTCAGCCACGTGCTCCGCTGCAGCTGCCAGCAACCCTCAGCAACCAAGCTTCAGGCACTGACCACCTGCCGACCTGTGGGGCAGCCAAATGATAATAATACGATAATAGTGCAGCCACGCATTCATAGCCACATCACTGTGCAAGACGTGCCAGCACCCAGCACCAAACAACAACACTGCATGGTCCCCCTCAGCAACCTATGCAGCTGCAGCCCGCCAGCTGAGCACAAGCCGGCGGCCTGGTGCAACCCTGCTGACCTGTCGGGTGGCCAAAGACCTTGTAGTAGCTGAGTGCCAGCAGGTCGATGCCGGCGTCGGAGCAGTCGGGCGGGTGGCTGCAGCAGGCCTTGGCAGCGTCGACCAGCAGCCACCAACGCTGCTGCTGCTGCTGCTGCTGCTGCTGCTGTGGCTGATGTTCGTGCTGTCTGCGCTGGTCTCCCTGCTGCGGCGCTGCTTGCGGCTCCTCAACCAGCTGCTGCTGCTGCTGCTGCTGCCAGAGCCTGTGTATCCGTTGAGGGTCGTACCTGCTGCCACTGAAGTTGCACTCAGCAGGAACAACCAGCAGGCTGTGTACTATGCCATCACCATGAACGCTCTCCTCCAGCCGCTGCCGCTGCTGTAGAGGAGGTGCAGCTTTACTATCTGTAGCCTGCAGCAGCTGCTGCAGATCCACCGGCTGAGCCGCAGCTCCCGCTGCCAGTGCCAGCTGCCGCACCCCCAGCGCGCTGTTGTGGTTGGCTGTGGTGTATGCGCAGCAGCTGGCGCCTGCAGTCCAGGGGAAGGCTTCGCCTGCCAGCTTGAGGGCTGCAGTGGCCCCTGAGGTGAGGACGACCTGGGAATGGAGGCAAGGCGGAGTTGGCGCCGGTTGAGGACATGCACAATGTGTGTGGAGGGTGGGGGAGGCGTGCTGCGGCTGCAAAGGGCTTGTGCCTAGGATGTTGCAGCTGGCCCTCCCGAAGGTAGGGCTGGCACAATGTGAGGCCGGTTCTCTTTGAGCTTGCCGTGGGTGAGGACATTGTTGTCTATCCCCAGTCATGCAGGCTGTGCTTGTGGGAGTGCTGCAGGGCTGGCTGTGCCTTGTCATGCAAGGCTTTCTGCAGCCTGGTCGGCACAAATGGCAGCCTTGCCAGGGCAGCCGTGCTGGAAGAGATGAGCGGCAACACACGCTGGTGTAGTATCGCTGTTCCTCCGCAAAGGAACGCTGGCGTCGCTGCATTGTACATGGCATGCTCTCACCTCGTATTCATCAGCCGAGGCGTTCAGCATGCGCAGCGTCAGCAGGCGCAGCTGCTCAACAGCAGCAGGTGTGGCATCCAGCCCATTGCCCAGCTGGCTGTGAGGGTTGGCAAACAGCTGCTGCGACAGCTCTGCATGCGCTGCCGCCAGCTGCTGTACAGAGTACAAAGTTGTAGCTGCATGGTCAAGATACGTCAGGCCCTGCAGCTGCGGAAAATGACTGCTGCGGAGCTCCTGCAAGCCCCCTGGCACAGCATAATCAGCATAGCCCAGGCTGTGGAATTGCTGCTCAAACACAGCTCGCTGCTCTGCAACGGCACGTTGTTCAAGTTCGTCCAGCCAAAAGGGGGAAGATGCGGCCTTCACGACGGAGGATGGCTGATGAAGTATGCATGGTGCTGTTGTTGCTGCTGCTGTGCCCACGCGTTCCTCACGCTTCGCAGCCTTGCACGCTTTTTGGGATCTCGATGTAAATGTAATGGCAACTATTAAACTAATTGAATAGATGACACAGCTCCATGTCGTCCACAGCAGCAGCAGGACATCGTGAAGAGCCTTCATTGGCGCATCGCTTACTAGCCCGAACTTCTCCGGATCTCGTACATATTGATATCTACTATTTCATAGTGATGAAAAGCAATGAATCCAATACAACGTAGACAACTGATGTAAAGCGGTGCTGACTGAGACAGGCGAGCTAACCCCTCCCACCACCCTGCTCCAAGCAGTGCATGATGGCGCCCTTGCTAAGGGCTTGGCCAGCCTTGGCACATGATCAGCTGAGTCACCACTCCTCAACCTTAGACACACTCTACACGTCTTGGTGACACAGAGAAGACCTGAGCACGCAAGACCTTGCTCGTGGTGCCAGCTGGCGGTGCACTGTGGCACACAAACCCATAAAACCACCCATAAAACCCCTGAACATCAATAGCTGTGACAAAGCGGCACTGGACGAGTGACAGGAAGTATGTTTTACACAGGCATGAGATCGCACAACAGCCATGCCTTCACCTAGCAGTGCTGCTCTAAACCCTACTTACGCTGCAGATTTATGGGCAGCCCAGTCACGCACTGCTGGCAGATCACAGCGTGACTGTTTGGCACAGATCCGGCAAGACACAAGCCAGCAACCCGCAACCACCATGCAGCCACATGCCTCAATGACATAGACCAAAACACCTCATGCTGCCAGAGAAGTCAGCACACAACCGGTGTGCAACTTACTGCTGGCTGCTGCACATGCGGGCGGTGCACTTGCTGCATTGTGCCTTGCAAAGCGTGCTGATCTGCAGCCCTTCACATGACGATTACATGCAAGCCAACACCAGCCCCACACCAGCTGCTGCCCGAGCCAGGTGATAGGCCCACCTAGGTGTTGTCCTGTTCCCCAGACAGCTTGTGCTGCTGGCTGCACACAGCCGACCGCATCCTCCAATGCTGCAGCTGCATCAACTCCACACTGCCTGTCACGCACTGGCCAAAGGAGCCCAGCAGATGCTGCTGCACGCAGCCAGCCAATTGCATCCAGGTGTCGCAGCCAGCTGCTGCCCTGCCCTGCTGCTGCGCCGGCCGCGCACGGCCATGCCGTGCTTCAACATGCGGCTGACGCTCCAGTCTGCCGCAGCAGCATTGCATCATGCCTGCTGTGTGCTGCGTCATTCCTTGTTGCTGGGGTGGTCGGAGGGGACATGGCCGGGCCTGCGAGCGGCGCCAGGTGGCAGCAGCGCAGACACAAGGTGATGCAACACAGCGCGCGCTCGCCACCAGCAGACGCCCTGCTGGAACAAAGGTGAGGAAAAGTCATAACAACACACATCATACACGACGGCTCGCCTGATAGCTGCGGCTGTCCACACACCAATTGCTGCAGGCGACCTGGCAGCAACGTTTGTCCTTCGGCGCTGTGGGCATGTGGGTGTCAGTGAAGAACAAGCAACACACCAGCCCACCTTGCTTGCAACTCAAGTTCTATAAGGGCTACAAAATACAGCTTATCCACAACTATTTAGTGATGCAGGTAGCAGGTCAAGTGGTGGCATAACATAAAACAAAGTGCCGGCTGCAGTGGCGGTTGGGTTCAAGTTTCCTGCCAGCTGCCATTCACATCAGTCATTCCTGCGTATGCGCAGATCATGGTGCCGACCTGAGTCCCAAGTATGTGCACGTGATTGCATTCATTAGTATACACATGCAACATGTAGGTGAATGCAAGGCAGCTTGGCGCTCACGGCTTGTTTGTGTCGCTGATGGGTGCAAACCGGTCCCAGCCCTCATCCTTGATGCGCTTCAGGCGGTCGTCCTCCCTGCAGGGTTGCACCGCAAAGGGGCAGTCAGCGTTGAACGCAGCAGCATTGCAAGGGCCCGCAACCATGCTTCCACCTCCTCAGCAGTTTGCTCCCTTCAAAGTGTGGCTCTTATCCTGTTTGCTGCGTTCAAAGCAAGATCTACAGCAGCATGCATCAACGACAGGTTACTCACATCGGCACAATCACACCGGCACAAACACTGCAAGACAAACACGCCACCTAGCAGCACACATACTTGCTATGCTACCAGCTAAACTGCAGCCTGCATGCGCAGATAGTGTCCCCAAACACGGCAAGCAGGCCACACTGCAGCATACACGTGTAGAACCTGCTGCAGTTGCTGCTCCTACTGCTGTTGCCAATTCAAGAAGTGGCCACTGTCGCAGCTGGTAAGCACGCTCCAGTTGCCGTGGTTGCCTGCTGTTGCAGCGCACCTCTTCTTCTTGATCATCTCCAGCCGCTCCATGTCCTTTGCGATCTGCTCAGGGTCTGGCTCATCCTCAACCACCTTCCTGCAAGTACCAGGTCAACAGCAGCAGCAGCAACCGCAGGTCAGCAATGCCACGGCATCAGCGCAGCTGAAGATTCTCGTGACAGACCAGCAGCAACGATCTGCTTGCAGTCAGTTGTTCAACACTCGTCCTGCAAGTGCCACATCATTATCATCATCAGCAGGAGCAGCAGCTGCAGCAGCAGTGCCAGGTCAGTGTTGTTGATGCTGCGTACCGTTACACCATGCTCTGAAAACTCAGGGGTACATCTGTGCTGCCGCGCACAGCAATGCAACACATGCTGAACTTGCTCCGTGCAGTGCTGCTGCTTACTCCTTGCTCGGTTTGCCGACAGTACCCTATGAGCGTGCTCATGCTCAAAATTGCTGCAAGGGTGCACTTCTATTCTGGAAATAGTAGCATACATGTAAGGGGGTAAATGCAGCGCTGTATGCGCTGCTGAGCTGCTGCACCAGTCTCATGCCACAGTGGCTGCTCACTTCTTGCGCGGCGCAGCTGCTAGGTACTCATTCAAAGGCTCCTCGCTGCTCTCCTCCTCACTCTCATCATCGTCCTCGTCTTCGTCCTCGCTGCCACTGGCAGGCAGCTTGCCTGCTGTCTTGCTCTGGCCTCCTTTGCTGCTGCTGGCTTTCTCTTTCTGCTTCTGCTTGTCTGCTGCGTCGCCCTCCTCGCCCTCATCTTCTTCTCCGCTATCGCTTGGAGGAAGCATCCCAACGTTTGAACGCTGGCCACCTATGGTTTGGGCAGCAGGACTGTGAGCAGCATGCGTGGCGGTAGCGGTCAGGCCACCCGCAACTGCTGCTGGCGATCCGGGGCCAGCAGGACCCCAAGTGGCTGCTGTCTTTTACACGATCATGCAAACGTATTCGTGCTGCTGTTGTACAGCCGATCAGCTCACCCAGCCCGCGCTGTGCCTCAATCTCCTCCTCGGAGTCCTCATCCTCTTTGCCTCTGCCCTTGCTGCCCTTGTATGCCCCTCTACGTGATCCGTGTCCACGTGTCTTGCCCATTTAGTTTACCAACTGCTCTGCCTCACACTTCTCTGCGAACAGTTGGGAGAAGTCAACAGAGCTCAGGACCAGGTGTGCTGTACTGCAGAACTGCTAGCAACCAAATGAAATTGGTACAGCTGTTGATGTCAGGCGCACTACAGATCGTAGCCAATATTCTTTCTCACTCAGCAGCTAACCCGCCGTTCAGCGACTGCGCCAAGTGAACCCTGAGCCTGTCACCTGGTGCCACCTGGCAGTACTGCATGGACAGCGTTACCAAGTACGAATGCACAACGACCTGCACTATGGTGCGCTGGTACACTAGTGACAGCTGCAATCTTTGATGCACTCAAATACATGGTTTGCGCAAGAGATGGTGCCAGCCTGCCAGGGTACGGTGCCAGCCTGCCTAGGGTGTTCACATATCACTCATTATCACACCAGGACCGTTTTCCCTGTTCCGAGGTTTTGGCCCGCAGTTGGCTACGGAGTGGGACGGCAAGCAGCTTTGGCTCATGGCATCTGCCGTCCCAAGCGGTTGGCTACCCACGCATCCGCCGCTGGCAGCATGCCCATGCCACCGATGGTTGCACAGACAGCATCATCTGCCCACCATGGTATCCACCCAACTCGTCGCTTGATGCGTCATGCGCCCAACTTGAGCATATTTTTGTGTTAAAAACTCTCTGGTTAAGTTGATGGTGTTTGGTAAACACCTGTTTGCACTGACTCAATGCATGATGTGCATGAAGGCGCTTTTGCAGCTTCACCCTTTAGGTTCCACCCCTAGCACATACCCGCGATTTGGCTATCACCTCTGGCCACAATCCCCAGCGCCAGACCACTGGTAGCTAAACAAGTTGGCCCCATGACTGCCAATTGGCTACGGTGCCCGAAACATAGCCCTGCTGGTAGGAACATTGAACACACTGTGGCACCCTGCATGCACATGCAGCATGACCAACCCAAAGACAACCTAAGGGCTAACGTAAGGACAATCGAAGGACAACCTCGACTATGCAACTTGCACACCCAGCAACAAATGGATGTTTGCCTGCCCTGCCACCCGCTCTCGAGTCTGCCCAGCAAGATAGCCTGTTTTGACGAGTCAGGTCCTGCCAAGTTGTGCCCGAACTGCGCAGTGGTTATCCATGTCTGGTTCATCCATCAAGGTGTTAAAATTTTGGCTTTGATGACATTTTGGGGTAATTCTAGAGCATGTCAGTTGGTTTCAAGGCATATTGCTTTTTTGTCGTGTGCAGGCTTGGGATGTGCGTAGCAGGTGCACACACAATGGAGCAGTGCTCTCTCGCCTTTCCTATCCTGTGGGGCACCTGGGCCAATCATTGAATGTTGTTTGCTGTTATGGCTTGAGTGGATAACATGATGATGATGATGATGTTGATGATGATGATGATGATGATGATGATGACGATGATGATGATGATGATGATGATGATGATGATGATGATGATGATGATGATGATGATGATGATGATGATGATGATGATGATGATGATGATGATGATGATGATGATGATGATGATGATGATGATGATGATGATGATGATGATGATGATGATGATGATGATGATGATGATGATGATGATGATGATGATGATGACGATGACTGCCTCAAGTGCTCAACATTGTGTCCAGTTTCAACATGATGCGTGGGTGAAGCCAGCAGTGCTTGCATGCGGATAAGGGCGTCTGCTGTGCTTGCCAGGCTTGCTTCAGTGCTGCGTCTTGTACAGCCGCTGCGGCAGTGTGTTACGACAGTACATACGTGTTTACTGCATCTTGCATGCCTTCCTGCCTGTAGCAAATGTTTGCATACGTGGCATTACAGTGGGTAGAGCCAGCATTGCTTACAGTTGCCAATGCAGCATCATGCAATGATTGCATGAGGTAGGCCAGTTGACTCTGCTTCGCTCTTCTGGCTGGGATGGAGTGCTGCTGCTTAATACAATAAAAAATTCAGTAGGTGGGCCGTTGGCTGGCACCAGAGCGTGCGGTCAAACTCAATTCGAATTGTGCGTGCCAGTCACTGTACTGATGACTGATCACGGTGATCACCGTGTCATGACGGTCATGACAGCGGACAGGCAGGTGGGACTCGCAGGCCCTGCGAGTAGTATGCCTCATGTGAAGAAAGCAGCACTCTAACGCAGCAGCAAAAGCAAGCAGCATCCCTACCCCTGCATGCAAGGCTCATGTGCCTCTTTGCTGTTGCAGCTACTGCTACATTGATGAGCCAGTGGATGGCTGAAAGGCAGAAGTGTGCAGCTTAGCAGCCCAGTGACAGCGGCTGCATTCTCTGCCGCATCAAGCGGCAGTACTAAGATCCCCATTAGCTCGTTACAGCAGCTCGCATAAGATGTAACAAGCAGCAGCACTCTCTGATGCAGAAGGGCATAGGGTTCCATGACGGGATTGATAGTATGTGACGGGGTGTCGTCTGGTAACCCGGGGCTGGGGTGGACGTGGCATTAAGCCTGCAGTGAGTGTAGGGTTTTGTACTTGCTATGTGTCTGTCTGGTAAAGGCACAGCCAGGTGTGCAGCGATATTGCGTGGCATGATCAGACACGGGGTCCGGCTCTCCGTAAAATTTCAAATCTCTGAAATCACTAATTACTGCCAACGTCGGATGGCACCCTCGGCACACATTGTGTGCCAGCTGGCAGCTGCCAGAAAGTCCCCTGGTCCCCTTGCCATGGGAGTAAGTCCAAGGAAGTGGCCTCGCTTGATGCACCGGTCTGAAACATTGCTGGTCTCCTTGACAAGGCAGTATCCAGAGAGTGGCCTCGCTTGGTGCACTGTTCTGAAAGTGCACGGTGCTGATTTGATGCGATGCCTGCGTCATGAGTGTCAACCCCGCATGGTGCACTGTTCTGAACCGATGATATGGCTGCATCGTAATGTTTTTACCCTCTTTCTAGCACATGAATGAAGCTATACCAGGCCAGCAATTCCCCAGCAGAGTCAGCAGAGTGAGTGGGACTTGCAGTGGGAGAAGCCGGAGCTGAAAGTTGTCAGTCTCCTAAAGCCATTTTTCTTATTTGCAGCTCTGCAATTATTTTCTACATGCACTGATACACAGAATTTCGGCAGTCACTAGGCGCTTGTGCCTACCACGTACCTCAGCACCAACGAGGTACATCTGACGATTACCGATAAGGATGCTCCATGATACCAAGCAATAGTTTTCAACCACTTTGAGGTGCTCAGCACGTCCCACTGCCCTGATTTGATCACCATCAGTAGCTCCTTTTCCTCGTGTTGAGGCGGTCGCTTCCAAATCAATACATTGGGGCCTGCAAACCGGTTTGCAGCTTCACAAGCGGTTCACACCCGCGCCCCTCAGGCGTTAGGGTACGGTGCATTTGGTATTTCTGGCATCCTGAGGGTCCCTTGCCCACCATTTCAGCACGCACGAACCGCGCGACCGCAGACTGTGCAGAAACCTTAGGCAGGATGCGTGTTTAGGGAGGAATGAGTGCCTGAGCCCCTGAGCCATGGCTGAGACGAGTGAGGTGATAGGCCACTATGTGCAGCAGCAGGACGAGAGGGGTTCTCAGTGGATCAAAGCACGGAGCTGTTTAAGGCAGTTCTTAGTGACGATATCAGCAGGGTAGAGCAGCTGTACACAGGTCATGGGGGCAGCAGCACGCATGTGTGCCTGTTTTGGGGCGAGAGCAAGGAGCAGGCTGGCGCACCGCGTGTTGAGGCGAAGAACAGGTCATTGGCAGCAATCGCCACTCAGCACGGGGCCCTGCGTGTGTTGAGCTACCTGCTGAGCAAAGGTGTCAATCCGCGATCAGAGGGCCTGTATGAGGTGAGCTTATCTCAGCAGCGGTTCTCCCGAACGCGCAAATGCAGGCAGTGGTGTTCGGCCCCAGCCTCAGCGTGCTTACACAATGGGGAGGTAGGCGCAGGTGCCAAACCGAATGGTCGTTGTTACATTGCCGCAGTTCATTGAAAGCAGCAACCCAAATGCCCCAACAATACGGGCGATGCTGGATGATGCAGCCGGCAACTTTGCACCAGGCAAGCTGGGCCTGGGGCGCACAGTGCTAGGTCTGCTACGCCTGACGCGCACGGCAGCGGCTCCTATGGCCAGCAGGGCTATGGTCAGCAGGTGCGTCGTGCTTTGGCGTGCACAGCAATGCAGCTAGGTGTTCGGGCAGTATTCGGGCCCTGCAGCAGCTTGGGGGGGCTGCTTTGGCCTAATCAACCTGCCAGCTCACGGCTGCCCGAGTTGTACCAGGCTATACGCAGTAAACTAGGCCGTTCAGGCACATGCTGTGCGCTGATACGTGTTGTTGCCTTGCAGGAGCTGGATCAGGCTGATCTGGAGAACCTGCCATTCTCAACAGCAGACCTGACCAGGCCTGAGTACTCGACTGACACATTCAGGATGTACTGCTTCAAGGTGTGTGCTGGGCCATGCAAACGACTAGCTAAAGATTGGTGTGCTAAGGCAGACATACAGCAGACAGCCTTGCACACGCTGCAGGCCTGGCTGCACTTGCAGCGGCATGCATGCAGCAGCAGGCACCTGCACATCAGGCGCCTTACTGTGCAGCAGTGCGCTGCCTCAAGCTTGTAGCGAGGAGGCTACTCCTGCAGCAACCTGCCGGGGGATGGTGGCAGGTGTTACCAGCAGGCGTTGGACAACAGCAACATAGTAGTTGTGTATACCACCCTACTGTGCTGGCGGTGCATCAAGGCTCCATACTGTTGCGATCAGCAGTACTGCCAATGCACAACACAAGCATGTGCATGCAGCAGCGAAGGTGTTGCTGGCGCATGCAGCAGGTTACAGCAAAATGCAACTCGTTTAGCGCATGTTGAGACGCAGTCACCACCTGTGGCATAATCCTTTGCTGGTGTTGGTCCTCCTGCTCATCTTGCATGCCATTCTGCTTGCTGTGATGTTTTGCTGCAGGTGCTGCGCTGCTCAAAGCGTTATGCGGAGCACAGCGCTGCAACAGTGGCGGCAGCACAGCAGCAGCAGCTACGAACAAATAGTAGTGCTAGGACCCTCGGCTTGAGCAGCAGCAATTGGTGTAGCTACAAAGCAGCATGGTTGTTGTGGCAGTGGTCATGCTTTTTACTCTTGGTGCTGGCAGCAGCTGGGCCAGAATGCAGCAGCTGCGGTGCACCGCTGCTCATCAACCGCAGCTTCGTTGGATGCCAGCAGCAGCCGTGAGTGCTGCTTCAACGCAGCTTGAGCAACAACGCAGCCACCGCGCCTGCAATCAGCATCAGCCCATCAGCTGCAGCCGCTGCGCTCGCACGTGCAGCACGCAGTGCAAGATGTGCAGCAGCAAAGCAGCGCAGCATGAAGCTGGCCCATTCTGGCACTGCCGTGCTTGATGGCTGTTGCGCGCCTCATGCATGCTGCCTTGTGCTCCGCTGTTGGTTTCCTAGCACCACCTGGCAATCCACATCAACCAGCTGTAACCATGTTTGTGTCACGCATCAAGCTTGCAGTCAGGACAGCAGCAGTAGGTGTCCACCGACGCCCCACCGCTGTCTTCTGCATGCCAGCATCCGTGCAACAACACAGGCATGGCACCTGCTCCTGCCACCATCACCTTATATTCCTCTGCAACTGCAAGCCTCTGCCGTCCTGCTGACTGCTGCTTGTCCCTCGGCCCGCAACACTGCCCTGGACTGCAGCACGACTGGCGCGCGTGCCCCTTTGCGCACCCCACAGAGAATGCGCGGCGGCGCGACCCCCGGGAGTTCCGCTACAGCAGCCTGGTGTGCCCCGACTACAGGCAGGGCTGCTGCGTGAGGGGAGACACCTGCCAGTACGCACACGGTGGGTTGGCGTTCGGCAGCAGGACAGCTTGGGTCGCTTGGTGGCGTGACGGATTGCAGCAGCAGCAGCAGCAGCGGCGGCGGCAGCCTGGTATGTCTTGACTTGATGCAGGGCTGCTGGGTCAGGGGAGCCACCTGCCTGCATGCGCACTCAGCGAGCAGTGTGGGAGATTAGATGCACCGGGTACCTGCAGGGGATGCAGCAGGGAGTGTGCGGACTGATGTTGGCGCTGCCCTTGACATCCTTGCTTGAGCCGTGCGCTGTTGTTGATGCTGCTGCCTGCTGAGCACCCTTTGTACGCCTGCAAGCGTGCCTTTTTGTGGGCGTCACGACGTGTGCCTGCAGGTAGTTTTCATTGTTCCCGCATCCGTGCCTCGCGCTTGTTTGAGTGGATTGTGTGCTGCTGCTGCCGCTGCTGCTGCTGCTGCTGCTGCCTGTGCCGGCATGGCACTGCATGTTTGAGTCGTGGCTGCACCCGAGCCGCTACCGCACGCAGCTCTGCAAGACCAGGAGAAGTGCGACAGGTGCGCGCTGCTGCGGCGGCACTCCTGCTGCATCCGCCCTGCATTGCAGCTGCATCACCATGCTCGCCGCGAGGCGAACCGCGCTGACTCGCTGCTGCTGTCGAGTGCCGACATACACGCGTCTCCTGCAGCCACCTGCTGCGCATCGTGCGGGGATGGTGTGAGCCCGCATGCGCTCGCCTCAACGTGCCTCCATTCGCCCGGTCGCGAGGCCCTGGGGTTGTGCCGCAGCGCATCGCCCCTACGTCAGGTCTCGAAGGCTGACCGTGTGGACTCGTGTCGTCACCGCTGCCGCTGCTGCCGCTGCCGCTGCAGGCCTGTCTGCTTCTTTGCGCACACCATCAACGAGCTGCGCACGCCGCAGGACAGCTTTGTGCCCAACCCCGAGGAGCGGCTGCGCGTGCCGCAGGCCACTCAGGTGTGCTGGGCTGCGTCACCTCGTCGTGCAGGCTGTGCCGCGGGTGTTGTGTGTTGGTCGAGCCGTTGCGTCCCACTCAAAGGAGCGGCTGCGCGTGCCTGCGCCTAGGCATGCCTGCCGGGCTGCGTCGTTCTATATCATGTAGGCTGTGTCGTGTGTGTTGTGTGCTGCCGGGGGCTGTGCGTCCCGCCCTGAGGCGGGGCTGCGCGTGCCAGCGGCCGCGCGCGCAGTGTTGGCGTGTTGCCGTGTGGTGATGGAGATCGTGTGCGCGTGCATTCCTGCTGTGTGGTTCGCGTCTTATGTTGCGCCCAGCTCGTAGGGCTGCCGGTGTGTGCCACGGGGTGCACCTGGCTGCAGAATGTGTGTGTGCCTGGGGGTGGCAGTGCGCGTGTGCGTGCGCCAGAACATGCTGCACACTGCTGACCCATTATCGCATCGCATTTTGAAGCCTCCTGGGCAGTACTGCTTTGCCACATGATCTGACTGTTGTTTGTTGCCAGCACAGCGTCTGGTCTTCACAGTGCAGCCGCCTGCTGTTGGTGCGGTTTGTGGCAGCACTCGACGCGCTTCGGTGAGCCATTCATCACACACCTGTCGTCGTAGTGCCTGTGCCGTGTCTGCACGATGTGCCAGGCACCGCCCTGTCACAATGCGCTCACCGTCGCTGTTGCGGACGCTCACGTTGCATCTCGCAGGTGGTGCTGGGCATCGCGCCACCCCCGGCGCTGTCCACAGGAGGAGCAGACACAGCCTACGCGGTCGACCAGGGCCCCGCCACCGACCTGCTGTCCCCGGCGCAGCGCGCAGCAAGCAGCAGCAGCGGCAACCTCGCCGCCGCGGCCAGCGGCAGCGGCCTCGTCGCTGCAGCGAGCTGCGGCAGCGCTGGCGGCGCGCCTGACAGCTACGGCGGCGCCTCACAGCTGGACCAGGCGGCTGCGGCAGCTGCCGCGGTGGTGGGCGTGAGCGGCGGCAGCAGCCCTCGCCCAGCAAGCAGCTGGTGTCGCCGAGCGCCGTGCCTGTGCCGCGCATGAGCAACGCGTTTGCGCGCAAGCATGGCCTCGACCCGAAGGACAACCCCCTGCTGAACCTGCAGCGCATCGCGCTGCAGCAGACCACCACGCAGCCGCAGCAGCAGGCGGTGAGTGCCAACCACAGCATGTGATGTTGATTTCGCTGTCATCGCAGATAGGGCAGCACGCATGCCTCCCTCTGATCCATGCATGTGCTGAGCGTCCTGATCGTGTGAGCCGGCAGCAGCTTCTCCGCAGAATCGGCTGCCTCTGGTTGGTCGACTTGCGCCGTCCAGACCGCCCAGCTCCTGCTCATGCAGGCGCCAATGCCGTTTGCTGCTGAACTGCAGCTGCAGCCATTTGCAGCCTGGTCTTGGTGCACCGCTATGCGCTGCATTGCTAGGGCGCGGCCCCCAGCCAGGGCCCCGCGGTGGTCACGTCGCTGCTGCGTGCTTGGCGCCAGCCGCAACCTGCACCACCTGTGCTGCTGCTCTCCCACCCCACAGTGGCGCTGACCGTCCGTCCCGCTGTGCTGGTTTGCTGCAGTGTGGAGGCGGCTCAGGCAGCGGCCGCAGGCAGCGCCGAGGACGCAACCACCAGCACTCTCCGTCGCCGCAGCCGCTGCTGCAGCAGCAGCTGCTGCACCCCGGCCCGCCCCAGCTCATGCAGCCGCCCCTCAGCCCCGCGGCAGCGGCCGCGTACTACGGGGCCGCCGTGCAATCCCCGCTCGGCCACGCCGGCCTGCAGCACCCGGGGCCCACCCCCAGCCTGCCGCCGCCGCTGCTGGACCCTCAGGCCATGGCGCTGCTGTTTGGGGGCATCAACCTGGCAGGGCCGCCGCTCAGCCCCGCGGCAGCGGCGCTGGGGGCGGCAGGCATGCCGGGCGGGATGCACCCGCGCCACCACCCGCACCCCCACCACCACGCGCACCTGCAGATGAACCCATACGTGATGGGGCCGGGGGGCATGTCGGCGGTGCACCAGGCAGGGGTCTTGGGGCCGGCGGGTTTGGGGCCGCCGTCGCCGCTGGGGCAGCCTGGGATGCACCCCAACACGGGCCTGCACAGCCCCCAGCCGCCCTTCTAGGGCAGCCGGGGAGAGCGGCGGCAGCAGCGGCAGCGAGTGGTGGGCCCGTGGCAGCGGCAGCTCGGGCAGCCTGCCTTGGAGGCGTAACCCTTGTGGGTGGTGGGACTGCGGCAGCAGCAGCAGCGTCGCGAGCATTGGGAGTGGGCTTGGGCTGTGCCGCTGGTACTGGAAGGCAGCAGCGGCAGTGGGTGGGTGGGTGTGGCTTTGCCAGGGCCTGCAGCCTGTCAGGGGCCTGCACTGCCAGCAGCAGCTGCTGCACTGTACCGCGCAGCAAGCTGCGTGGCAGCTGCTGGAGGTGTGGCTTGCCGCATCAGGCAGGCTGGTCACGGCTGCGCAGTGTGACCAGTCGGCAGGCAGTGGATGGGCGGGCAGCTTGCGTGCTTTGCTCTGGCGCTGCTGTTGCTGCTGCTGCTGTTGCTATGTCAGCTGCGTTGCATGCCCCTTGGTTGGCTACCTGGCGGCCAGCTGCAGCAGCAGAGACGATGACCAGCAGCTGACAGCGGGCAGTGGAGGGCTGCCTCAGGGGTGCCCTGGTGTGTGTGGATGCTGGGCAGTTTGGGGTGGACAGCACTGTTTAGGGTTGCAGCGCGCAGGGGAGCGACTGTGCTCTTGCGGCGGGGGTTCAATTCCTGCTGCGTGCACAGGAGTAGGGGGATTCAGCTTCCTTGCACAGGCGTCAGGGGCGGGTGCAGCGGGTGCCCAGGCACACCTCGCTCTTGTGCATGGCAGTCAGGTAGCGTACCACGCATCCGCAGGCTTGTAGTTACATCAGGCATCGCTTGGTTATATGTCAGTTAGGCCACTCAGGAGTATGTTACGGGAGGCGTCGGGCACATACATGTTGCAAAGGGTGTCGGGTCTGTGTTACATGTCGGGTTTGGTGTGGTGGCAGGGCCGCCCAGTCCTGCTTCATGTGGGATGTAGGTGTTCTCGGGTAGTCAGGCTCCTACACAATTGTTGCGTTTCTCAGCGCGTAGGTGTAGCAGGGGGCAGGGAGCATGCAGGCAGGAGCGGCAGGCGCTGTGTCGCACTGGGTGCGAGCAGCAGCAGCAGCAGCAATGACAGGGCATTGCCGATTTGATGGTTTTCGGATCAGCGGTTGCGTGCTGGTGTGCTGCATCAGGCAGCGTGCACGGCGGTCAGCTGTGACGTGGGGTGTCTTACAATCGGTCGGCAGTGCTCAACTGGTGCTTGTGATGTAGCTGCACATGCAAGCTGTGGGACCTGCTGCCAGACGATGGCAGGTGCATCTCAGCACACAAACAGTGGGCTCCCATTGAAATTTGTTGTTTTCTTGTTGATGTTGTTGCTTTTGGTTTTTGTTCAGGTTTAGGTATTTCAGTGGGCATTCAGGTTTAGGTGGGCATTCAGGTTTAGGTGTCTCCAGGCGTCATCTAGCTCAGCCGGTGACCCATAGTGCTGGCAGTCGGGCAGGAGCATTGCTAGGGGTCGCTCATCGTCACACCCGCCAGGCGGACTGTGTGCGTGCGCATGTGTCATGTCCTGTGTTGCCTTGTGATCTTGCTGTATCTTGCCGCGTGTGTTGAGGCTGTGTTTAACAGGCACATGCAGGGTGACGGCGCGCACCAAGAATGATGGGGTTTAGGGCCCACGCAAATGCACCCAGGTAGGCTACAGCGGATCTCCTTCAGCCACTGTTTGGCTTGACAGGGCAGCAGGCACAGCTGGCGCCCTGCACATGCGCAGCCCCTGCCCTCGACTGCCTTGCTGCTGGCTTCTCTGACTGTTAGATGACATATGACGGAACATGCACCCTGATTGATGACAGCCGATGTGCCAGGGGCGGGTTCCTGTGCTGTAGGGCCTTTCTGTGGTTGGCATTATCGTCCCCTGCTTGAGGGTTTGGTGTTGTGCCGCCCGCAGCACCCGTTGTCGAGCGCAGCACAGGATGGTGCTCGTGTGGTTGCAGGCTGGGGCTGGCAGGTGTTGTCGTGGCAGGTGCTGCCAGTGGCTGCACATTGCGTTGAGCAGAACTGTGCCAGTGTGGATAGCATGAGGTGTGCAGAGCGCCGTATCTTGCATGGTAACGAACATGGCGGCACACGATGATGTGCAGTGCAGTGGTCGAGCGGGTGCGTTGTGGGCGTGTGCGCTGTGCTGTTGCTGCTGGCTAGGGCAGCCGGGAGCGTGGCTGCTGTAGCGGGGTGGCGCCGCCGGCAGTCAGTGACCCCCTCCCAGCATCTCTTGGAGTTTGCGAGCAGCTCATCAAGCTTGCTGTGTGGCTGTCCGCCGCTGATTCATGTGCGTTATTGGGGTGCGTAGCAGCCCCTGCTTGTGTGAGCATTGACAAAGTAGGGCAGCAGCAACATGGCGACACAGCCAGAGTTGGTTTCTGTGCCGTGTGGTGTGTCTGCAGCAGGGCACATGGTACATGGTACGGCGCTTCGGTTGCCGGTCTGCGTTCACTGCTGTTGGCCTCATCACTCAAGCAACATGAGCAACACATGGCCGGGTACTAGCCATCGCCCTGTCGCGCGTCGTGTGTGTTGTGTTGCTTCTACGTGCAGTGGGGCCTATGGGCGGAATGGTGTGGGGCTGGTGTCATCTCTGATGCGGCTCCTTGGCTGCTTCTGTTTGACAAGCTGGGTCAGTTGCAGGCACATGGAAGTGCCGATGCCACACGGCTGCTTGAGCTGCTGCTTCGCTCTGTGGAGTGCATGCATGGACAGCGTGTGTTGGGCATGCCATTCTACATGCTCTGCATCTTGCAGCAGTAGGGGTCGGCTAGTCCATATATGTGTCTGTGCGGCAGGAAGCTGTCAGCGTAGGGAGGTGTTTGGGGTTGTTGTCACGGCTGCAGCCTGCTTCTCTGCTGCATTGACACACTAGGCCGCTGAGCGGGTGTGAGCAGCACCATCTAGGTGGCTGCTCCCAGCAGCATCTGGCACACTGTGGGACAGCTTATATGGAGAAATATGGTGGACATCATACCTTTGTCTGACTTTCTGACCTGCTTCCTACTAGGTTTGACCGGCAGTTTGACCAGCACTTGCTAGGTGGTCAGGTCCTCAGCGTCAGGTCAGGACAGGCAGCGCAGCAGCACGCATACAGTAGGTTAGGTAGGCAGTAGGTCAGGTTGTGCCTGGTTTAATCCCTGGGGGCACGCGTTCGATGCGTCATAATTCACTCGCATGCAAACATGTGGCTTCTACAGGGTAGCCTGCTGGCATGCAGCTGAATCGTTTCCTGTTACTTTCTGGCTTCGACAGGTACAGAATGCAGAATATCAAGCAAGATGCGCGCGTCTGGGTACGCCGTCAGCAGTGCTGCAATCAGCAGACCATTGTGTAGCTTGCTGGCAGCAGGCAGCAGTCGGATTTGTTTCCCATTTTAGCAACGTGAGTGCTGCATTTGCTGCATTGTGCTGTGTAATGCGTGCTTCCTGGAACCCTTTTCAAAGTCTGATCTGATAGGCTGGTCCGCGCACTTTGATTCAGCCGCATGCAGGCAGCTGCAAGAAGTGCATAGCTGGCACCATGGTAAGTGCAGTGGAGTTGCTGTTGAAGGCATTCTGGCACGTACAAGCGCGCAGTTACATTGATTTGGTTGCACGGCAGCTCCTGTATGCTTGCTGGTGAAATTGTGCAGGCGGCGCGGCCTGTTGAACATTGTCCTGCATGTTCTGGTTCCTATTGCAGCCCCACTCAGTGGAGACACAGCAGGCAGGCAACTAGAGTAGCAAGGCGTACGGCTGCCTCAGTGCTGCTACTTGCAAGTAGCCAGATTGGTGCAGTTATGCAGTTGTACTTGTGTTTGTGGTCTGCCAAGATGAGCGTTGAGACATGGTTGTGGTACGTCTGCCACCATGACTTGCGCGCTTGCATGCAGGTGGCACGGGCTTTGGCACTCCTTTGCTCATCAAGCCGAGCTGGTGAGTCTGTCACAGGAGTGCTGTAGCTGGTGGCGCAAACGGTGCGTAATCTTGTAAAGGGTTGCAGGGATACATGTAATTGCAAACCTTGCTTGAAGCACAATGCAGCAAATGCTTCACCTTGTGGTGTCAGTGTCGCTGGACGGCTGCAGCTGCAGCTGCGTTGCATGCCTGCTTTTGCATGTGCTTGAGGGTCGGCTGCAACTGGCGCCTGCCAGGTGGCACCTGGTCCACGCCCCGGGCCGCGTGGAGAGCCACCAGCAGCAGGTGCAGCCGTCATGCGCTGGGCACGAATGGCAGGTGCTGCAGAGACTGTGAGTCAGGTGCTGTTCACGAAGTCTGGATCAGGAGCCGAGTTCACATCTCTGGATCATCATCATATTACCCATTCAAGCCATAGCATCAGCGCCATCGGCCCGCGCCCCACCGGGGCGGAAAGAGGAGGGAGCACTGCTCCAGAATGTTTGCATGCATTGTGCACATCCCAAGACTTGATAAGAAAAGCAGCAATACACGGTGACACCATCAGACATCTTCCAGAACTGCCCCAAATATCATCAGATACAAAACGCAACACCTTGATTGACGAATCAGCCATGGACAAAACGCTGCGCAACTTTTCAGCGCAACCAGGCAGGGATCTGATCTCAGCAAACATATCATCCCTCTGAGCAGAAGTAGCAGGGCAATCAAACATGAAGTGTGACAAAGACTCAACTTCTGCACCACAACAAGGACATCCTGAAGTGGAGTTAGCTCTGCGACCGCCAAACTGACTAGTACGCTCATGTACACACAGACAACCCATACGAACACGCAACAGCAATTCAATACCACGTGGAATTGCCACTGAACGCAAGTACGGCCTAGGCCTCCTGAAACCCATAGCATCAACATGAGAGGGATGCACATGAGCCACATACCGACTCAGAGTGGAGTGTTCCAACGTTTCACATGCAATCCTTTCAGCATGTAGTGTCTTGACCTGCTTGTTGACATGGCTCTTGCACGCACTGGCTCTGCCTTCCGCGGTCACAACATTCACACCATACTTGCACAGCAGGCTCTGCACATACTTGTGCCACGGTGTCACCGCCACAGCACCACTAGGACGCCTCCATTCAGCTGTAAACACTTGATTTGGCATCTCTGGATGTTACTCTTGCATGATGCCATCATCCAGTGGATACAGTTCACTGATCGAGCCGGTGACCCCGCAGCCACGTTGCCAGCCAGCAGCAGAGCCTGCATAAATCTGTTACTCCTATCCAAGCTTATTTCTCAGCACCAGCAGCTAGATCCTGTGTGAGGTGCTCAGACGCCCATGCATGCCACACCCACCACTCACAAGGGTGCTCCACACAGCGACACAGCAGCCGCAGCTGCACGGTAGCTGCTGCTGTGCCACATCCACGTGGGGCGCTGCCAACCAATACCACGGCTGCTGCGCAGCACACCAAGCGGCCCTCCAAGCCCTGTGGCAGCGGGTAGGGTTGCAGCGGTCTGCAGAGCTGGGAGTCTTTGCTGTCGCGCCAGCGCTTGCTAGTAGCGCAGCAGCAGCTGGTCGTTGCCTGTCTGCTGCGCTGCCTCCCAGGTCTTCACAGCCAGGTAGGCCCTCAGAAGGTCGGCGCCCAGCAGCTGCTGCACCTTGATCTGCATGCAGGCAGCGCGACAGCAGCAGCAGCAGCAGCAGGCGCGATGGCTTGAGTGGACAACTGACTCGTTGTGCCGCAAAAGCTGTGCAGCAACCATTGCTAGTGGCACAGAATGTGCATGACCCAGTCATCTTCCAAGTTCAGACCATCACAGCATTGGTGGTGGTGTGGTGCTGCTCTGCTACTGCCACCTTCCAGCAAAGCTTCAGCACAAGCTTTCAGGTAGCAGCTATGAATCAGGTGTTGTGCTGTGGCGCAACAAGCAAGCATTTGCACGGCGCAGCGCCCAATAACAACACAGCACCTGACATGCGAGCAATTGTGGCGCTGCAGCGATGCCAGACCTGCTGAACCGCACGTCATGCAAGCAAGTACTTGCGATACTGCGCCCGCCAACACAAATCACACAGCTGTCACACATGTCTCGTTGGCAGGGTGCTGTCGAGCTGCAGCGCTGCAGCACCTGAGAAATCCCGACCAATCAGGCCCCAGCAAGGCCACCCACAAAATCACCTCCCAATCACGCTCCATCTGCAGCCTGCTGCGCAGGCGAGCCTCGTCAGCAGGCCGTAACGCAACACAACGTGTCACACACACCCAGCAAGCATGCACACGTGCACCAGCAACAGCAGGGCTGCACCTGGCAGCATGCCTCACCTGCAGGCTGCTGTCTCGCTGCAGCGCCGCCAGGGCTTCTGCAAGGCTGCCAGGCAGCTGCTTCAGCCTGCTCACAGCAGCAGCAGACACAGCAACGCCTGCTGCTGTGTTTGCACCATCTGCTGCCGCTGCTGCTGCTGCTGCCAGGGCTGCTGCTGGCTCCACCTGCAGTGGAGGAGGCAGGCTGGCAGCCTCTTGTATGCCTGCATGAGCAAGTTGATCCAGCAGCACCACCAACCTGTCAGCGGCTACATGCCTCCGCTGCCGGCTGCTGTCGTGGCTCTACAGCTGTGTCCAGCATGCAGTGGTGTGCCGTCACACTGCTCTGCGATGCCTGTGCTGTTGCTGTCCCGGCCGCACACTGTGCAGGGCTTACGACTATGTCAATTGCAACCCACCCTGGGTTGAGCGAACGTCCTGAACCGGTGCTGTGCCTTGACGCGCACACGCCCTGGCTCACCTCTCATGCCTGCCGCTATCATGGCTGCCAATCCAATGTAAGGGTTGGCTGTGGCATCGAAGGGCTTGAACTCGATGTTGCAGCTGCCGGCTGGGTCAGCTGCATTGGGGCAGGTCAGCCGCAGCGGCGCCTCCCTACAGCAGCAGCAGCAGCAACCTGCTCAGTCATGCCTCTGATGCATACTCGCAAACACAGCAGCCGACACACACGCAGCTACACACATCTGAACCAACACAAGTAACCACCCCTTGTGGCACACCAACGCTTCCAGCACTACACATGCAAGTCCACACAACAGCCTCAGCACACACGCACAGCACATGCAACCCCACTGCACGCGTATGCACACGGCAGGCGCCTCAACCCCACATGCACAAGCACACCCCAGCTGACGCACGCACGCACGCACGCACGCACCCCTCCCACCCCCCACCGACACACCCACGCACGCACAGACACACGCACACTCACACCCACACACACGCGCAAGCAAGTGCACATGCACGCACCCACTTATGCATGCACGCACGCACACACGGGCGCACGCACGCATGCATCTGCACGCACGCACACACGGGCGCACGCACACATGCATCTGCCCGCGTACACACACGCACGCATACGGGTCCACACACATTTGCACGCGTCTACACACGCACGCACGCATCTGCACGCAGCTGCACACACAGGCACGCACGGCACGCACATAAGCATCCATGCACGCACCTACGCACGCACACATTTGCAGGCATCTGCACGCGCACGTAGGCATGAACGCGCCCATGCACGCACACGGACACGCACACACACCCTCACACATCGCATCTGCACGCACGCACACACGCGCACCACGCACGACGCACATACAAGCGCGCATGCACCTGCACGCGCACCCGCATCCGCCCGCCCGCGCCGGACTTGAGCAAAGCACCCGTGCACCCACACACCTGAGCACGCATATGCACGCAGCGGCACGCACGCATTTGAGCAAGCACGCACCCATGTATTCATGCACACATCTGCACGCGTCTGCCACACACAGGGTCCCCCACACACGCATCTGCGCCCGCACGCACGCATCTGCGCACACAGGGTCCCCCCACACACGCATCTGCGTACACACACACACGCATCTGCGCACGCACGCACGCACGCACGCACCACACCCACGCACACATGCACGCACGCACGCATCTGCACAGCCGCATTCGCTTGCACCCCACACCCACCCGCATGCACGCACGCACGCATTTGCACACCCACAAGCATACACACACGCACACGGGCACAAACTCATGCACCATCTGCACGCGCACCCAATGGACAAAGCTGTAGCGGCAGCTGTTCTTCATTTTGAAAACGCGCACGCGCGCACGCGCGCGCACGCACGCACGCACGCCGCACGCACGC